>JADLZN010009711.1:0-235000 GCA_018155175.1 Sinocyclocheilus anophthalmus | reverse complement strand
CCATAGCCGTAATGGTTTTTATACTGTACAGACGGTATATTCTATTGCCCTACACCAATCCTACCCCTAAACCTACCCCTCACAGGAAACTTTGTGGTATTTCAGATTTTCAGTACACTCCATTCTGTGTGATTTATAAGCGTTTTGAAAAGTGGGGACATGGAGTAATGTCCTGAAAAGTCACCTTCTCCTTGTAATACCTGTTATACCTTTGTCATTATACAAATGTATGTCCTCATTTGTCACAAAAACGCGCGCACACACACACACACATATATATATGTGTGTGTTTCTTTTTTTGACAATTGACGTTATTTTGTATATAAGTGTATATTATGGTTTATTTTTTATTTTTAAAATACAAACCAAATATTATATACAAACCATATGGTTAACTGAAGCACAGGTGTTTTCTTTTTCCAGACATGTAACACTGACAGTAAATCAACAACAGAATAGAATATATAATAAGAGTTTGTAAAATAAAAATAAAAATAGAATGTAGTATAAAAAAATGAAATATCGTCCAGTGTTATGAAAGTGGTATTTCATATGCGTTTAGCCGCGCTAGATGTGTGTTCGCTGATTGAGGATCGTCGCTTAGCTTGCAGCGACACCCTGAGGTGACTATGTGACAGTGCACTGATTTACTGCCACAGATCACATACAACACTGGAAGACACGCTTTATTTTAAGGTGTCCTTGTTACACGTTACGTGTAGGCTACTTACAGTTTTTTACGATTGCTTACACACTAAAATTTAACCTTTCCAACAATTAGCAAAACCTTACACTCAAGGAGCAAAACACAAGGCTAGATTTGCACAACTGTAAGCACATTGTCAGCTTCACACTATTTGCAAAACATTACACACAGTGATTTGCAAAACACTAAACACACTTGTATACATCAGACACAGAAGTATATCATGATGTCACTTCCTTGCAATTCTAAAGCACTGACTGTCAAATTACCACACCTATGAGCCAATCTGTTAAACACAGCCATCAGGTGCACAAACACATGATTGCTCAATTGTAGACGCACCAATCAGGTTTAAGCACTATAAAAGCAGGTAGGTTCACCTGCCTTCAACCAAAATGGAAGGAGTCAGAAGAAGAGTGAGGGTGAGAGGAGGAGGAGGAGTCAGGTGAGGGTGAGGGTGAGGGTGAGTGGTGAGGGGATGTGAGGGTGAGAGGAGGAGTGCAGAGGCAGAGGCAGAGGCAGAGGCAGAGGCAGAGGCAGAGGCAGAGGCAGAGGCAGAGGCAGGAGGAGAACGTGCACAAAGAAGAAGAGGACCAAACTTATCAAATGACATTCGTGCAACACTAGTGGATCATGGATTGACGCTGAGGGAGGCTGGACTGAGAGTTCAGCCAAATCTTAGCAGATATACAGTGGCATCTGTCATAAGGACTTTTTGACAGGAAAACAGGTAAAAGAAGGTCTGTCTACAGTTACAGTAATCAGCCGCTTATTGTATGCACCATATCAGCACTTGTGATACCCCTTCCTGTGACATTGTACAGTAAGTTACATGTAGTATTCTCTACATAGGATTGAGGGTCGGGAACGACAAGGAGGAAGGGGGCCCATATTCACGCAAGAACAAGAGAGAGAGATAATAAACATGGTTTTGGCCAATAATGCTATCAGGCTCAGAGAACTACAAGCAAACATTATCGGTGACCATGCCATTTTCAATAATGTCCATCAGGTCTCTGTCAACACTGGCACGCATCCTGAAAAGACATCAGGTTCAAATGAAACCACTTTATCGAGTGCCTTTTGAGCGGAATTCAGAGAGGGTCAAACGACTGCGGCATGAGTATGTGGAGGTTTGTATTGTTCACTTTAGCACGGTGATGTTGCATACTCCACACATTACTTTTTTACATTGACTGTAATATACTAGACCTATCCTGAACTACACAATGTTGTCTTTCACTGTATTTCAGAGTTTTGCAGATGGATGCTGAGGAAATCCTGCATGAATTCATATATATTGATGAGGCAGGGTTCAACCTCACAAAAGCAAGAAGGATAGGCAGAAATATCATTGGCCACAGGGCTATAATCAATGTCCCAGGGCAACGTGGGGCTAACATCACCCTTTGCGCTGCCATTTCACAGCATGGGGTTCTCCTCCGTCATGCCAAAATGGGCCCTTACAACACCTCACATTCTCGCATTTTTGGACTGATTGCACCACATCGTCACAGCAGGTAATGAAATGCACCAGATACAATACACTGTCATCTGGGACAATGTGTCATTCCACCGCTCTGCTTTGGTCCAGAACTGGTTTCAACACCATCCACAGTTGACAGTACTATACCTTCCACCATACTCTCCGTTTCTAAACCCTATCGAAGAGTTTTTCTCTGCATGGCGGTGGAAGGTTTACGATCTCCAGCCCCAGGCTCAGGTACCCCTCATTCAGGCCATGGAGGACGCCTGTGACCAAGTCGACGCCGCAGCTGTGCAAGGATGGATTCGACATTCAAGACGGTTCTTCCCGCGTTGTCTTGCTAATGAGGATATTGCTTGTGATGTTGATGAAATTCTCTGGCCAGATCCAGCTAGGCGACGAGATAATGTATAGTATGTTTACTGTAGTATTTTCTGCACAATTTTTTTTTCTGATTATTTTTTGTTTGTTGTTGTTATTTTACTGTAATTGTAACCTGTACTGGATACAGTATTTTACGTTTGTCTGTTGTTTGCTGAGCTAACAGTGTTATGCACACTGCTGTAGTAGCATGACAACTGGGACATGTTTTGTTGTGATTCTCCATGTTGACTGATTTGGGTATATGGAGAGAAATCAATGATATTTTCATCAGTCTGCAGCATTGGTCTTGTGTAGTGTTTGGTGAACTATTGTATAGCTGCGCTCTCTCTGTGTACTTCATTTACAGTACTCTAATCACTGAGAATTAGACTTGCTAAAAGTGTTTTAGGTTGGCAACAGCAGTGTGTAACTGGTTCAAAAAGATTAGTCATATGAAATGTTTCGTATGGTAACAAAATATTGTTTTTATAAAATTGTGTATTGTTTTGACAAAAGTGTTCCATTTTGCAAATGATCTGAAGTGTTGTGCTACTTTGGTGTAGGGTTGTGTTAATTGTGTGTAGTGTTTTGACAAACCGGGCCCTGTTTTCAAAATTGTGCTTAAGCAATCTTAAAATCTGAATTATAGTAATAAATTATCCATAATTACTTGCAATTAACCCTAAACCAAGCCCTATCCTAACCCTAACCATATAGTTAGAGCCCTAGTTAATTATATTACTCAGTGTGAAATGTATAAATTAGACACCGTAACAGGACCCCTTAAAATAAAGTTTAACCCCATAATATAAATATATTATGGTAATCTTGTTGCTAATTGAAATGCAAACGCAACTACCTGAAATTTTTTTTTTTGTTTTGGGGTTTTTACAATTAATGGGGTTTTTGTTTTATTTTACATATAAGATCAGGTGTGAGTTACAGTACCTAGTTAGGAATTTTGCTGTTTCGCAGAATGGAATCCCGTTCGATGTATATTTGTGTTTTATTTTCATATATAGGTATTTTATGTATTTATTTGAAAGAATTAATACTTTTATTCATCAAGATCGCATTCAATTGATCAAAAGTGACAGCAAAGACATTTAGAATGTTACAAAAGTTCTATTTCTGTTTTTCAAATAAATGCTGTTTCTTTTGAACTTTCTATTCACTAAAGAATCCTGAAAACTCAACAGTATCACGGTTTCCACAAAAATATTGTGCAGCACTATTGTTTTCAATATTGATAATAATCGGAAATGTTTCTTGAGCAGCAAATCAGCATATTATTATGATTTCTGGAGATCATGTGACACTTAGCCTGGAGTAAGTTATGCTAAAATACACAAGGGGGGGGTTGGGGGTTTTTTTTTTTTCGTTGATCCCAGGAATAAATACAGTTTAATAGATATTCACATAGAAAACCGTTATTTTAAACGTAATATTATTTCACTATTTTTACTATATTTTTGACGAAATAAACGCAGCCTTGATGAGCAGAAAAAACATTATATATATATATATTCTCATAATCATTCTTTGTATGTTGATAGATTACATGTTAATAATTTTAATATCATATACACAAATAATAATGAAGTACTTTGCAAATGCAAAATAAAGCAATTTCACATTGCCAGGTATGAATATAATTTAAGCATTGATGAGTTGTGTGAGGCTATAGCAGCAGAAGCTCAGTAACGTCTGGAACTAATAAATTGTGAGCCCTCTCATGGAAAGTTGTTGAGGGTTATGAGTCCGGAAATGGTTGTAGATCCATTTCCAAGCTATTCAATTCTAGTGCATGTGCAAATAATCGGGACACGGAGAGGGTTTCAGACCATTGACAATCTGTCTAAATATGTTGTAGTAATTTTATAATGTACGAAATGTCAAATTAATAAGCAATAATATATAAACACAGGGGAAAAAAACACATACAGCCATTGGGTAATCAAGTAAATGTGTTACGTGTATAATGTCGTATGCATTTAAAATTAAAGTTAATAATAAAAAGTATAATTAAAATTAAATTTATAATGTAGTATTATTTTCTATGGACGCTCTTTCATTTGTCCCAAGTTTTCAAGTTGGTGTGAAGACTGCGAGTGTGTGTAGAACTTTTGATGACCTGATGAGACACACTTAGGCATGCTGTAAA
Source organism: Sinocyclocheilus anophthalmus (assembly GCA_018155175.1). NCBI lineage: Eukaryota > Metazoa > Chordata > Actinopteri > Cypriniformes > Cyprinidae > Sinocyclocheilus > Sinocyclocheilus anophthalmus. Next base: position 230,281 of record JADLZN010009711.1, on the reverse strand, counting down.
AGAGATTTACACATTTCAGTACTTTGCACTTTATACATAAACTTCTATAGGCCTATGTGTGCTCATTTGTCAGCCTACATCCCTCACTGTGTCAGTATGTTGCTTCATGTTAACCCTTACAAAAATGTCCTGTGTTACAACATACATGTACCACTCAACAAACGAGCAGAGTTAAATATAACAGGATTACCATAGCACTTTCTGTTGTACAGTATGACAAGAATTTACCATTTTACCGTAAATGAAAAAAATAATGCTAGGTGTCGCTTTTCGAGAATGCACTTTATTTTGGTCGAGTGCCTGCTAACTGAAGTTCATCTCCCATCCTGTAGTCGGCGGAGTGTGGTAGAGAGCAGCTGGTTGCGTTAAAACCACCATCGAAGAAGAAATATTAACTTTAATTTGAAAATGGCGTCCGCCGTGAGCCGTGATGTTTCTGAAAATAAACGCAAGCTAGATGAAGATGAAGATGAAGGCGGATGGGTCGGGCCGCTGCCCAGTGAGGCCACACAAACAAAAAAGAAGAAAGGTACGTTAACTTGATTTATGCTGCAAACACCCGGAAGAGTGAGTCTATGACTGTGTCTCTAAACCTAGTGAGCTGCCTAACTAGAACCCTAGACAACGTTTGTGGGCGTTATAGTCACTTATAACATGCCTAGATTGTAAGCTAATGGAGTTTCGAGACGCAGTTAGCCGTTTCTATCAAATATTGCATGTCTTCTGTGTTCATAGCATTGTGCTGTTTGGTTTAGACTGAGATAACTGTTTATTAATGGCTCATATGTGTTCTGCTGCAGTTCTGGAGTATGAAAGATTGTACCTGGACAATTTACCCTCTGCCTCCATGTATGAGAGAAGTTACATGCACAGGGATGTTATTACACACATTGTTTGCTCCAAGTAAGTTCCCTCCAATTTGCCACCTCAGAATATTAATAATATATTAACATTGTTTTTATTGCACGCCCGGTCAGGCCAGTTTTTGTTTACCCCACCATGAAAAACCCCTCTCTCAGTCTATATACATGTATAATTATTTGTTATTATAGCTTAGTAATTCCGCTGGAGACTTCATCATCAGCCAGCTAGATAAATTTACCTGATTGACCAGTTAAAAAAATCTGACAAGCAGAGTTTACAACCTTAACTAACAGAAAAATAAATGCATATATTTGCAAATATATAAATATTAATATATATTACATGTATTGCTTAAATTTATACATGCATGTATGTATGTGTATTCATATACGTACATATAAATATGAACTGTACATATGCATACGTTATGTACACACAAACTTTTATTTTGGAAGCGATGAATCGATTTTACAGCCCTAAGACAAGTGCATTTGTTTGACTTGATTTGTCATTTTTTTACCATCCCAGAACAGATTTTATCATAACAGCGAGTCAAGATGGGCATGTGAAATTCTGGAAGAAGAAAGAGGATGAAGGAGTGGAGTTTGTCAAGCACTTCCGCAGCCATTTGGGTAGGTGTCCTGTTATTACAAAACCCTAGCAAACGCTTGGCGAACCGTCTAGAACAAGAGAATGCAACACCATACCAACCACTTACAACAAGCCTAGCATTGTGGTAGTGGGGTTTTCTTTCAGAACATATATAAAAACAGTATTTGTAAATAATTTGTCTGTTTGTTTCTGGCATGTAGGTGTGATGGAGTGTATCTCCGTCAGTGCGGAGGGAGCGCTTTTCTGCTCTGTGGGTGATGATCAGGCCATGAAAGTTTTTGATGTCGTTAACTTCGACATGATCAACATGCTCAAACTCGGGTAAAATCTGGCTCTTCTGTGTGTGTGAATTTGCTGTATGTTTTTTTTTTTATCAATGTTTTGCTTTATTTTAACCCTGTGATATTCCTAATTTTTTCATGAAAATAATGTACCCGTATTTATTTTTTAAATAAAATATATTCTTTAATATTCTGTATTCAGTATTTCATGGTCATAGACAATACTTTTAAATTATACACTATTTATTTCAAAATATGTAAGCAAAAATATTGAGCAGTTTGGTGTCATCTGGTGGGAGAAAGAAAGAAATGTGACGCTGGACCACAAAACCAGTCATAAGGGTCAATTTTTTGAAATTGGGATGTATAGATCAGCTGAAAGCTGAATAAATACGATTTCCATTTTTGTATGGTTTGTTAGGATAGGACAATATTTGGCCGAGATACAACTATTTGAAAATCTGGAATCTGAGGGTGCAAAACAATTACAATAACTGGAGAACTCACCTTTAAAGTTGTCCAAATGAAGTTCTTAGCAATGCATATTACTAATCAAAAATTTAGTTTTGATATATTTACAGTAGAAAATGTACAAAATATCTTAATTGAACATAATCTTTATTTAATATCCTACTGCTTTGGCAACAAGCAAAAATCTATATTGGCGCAACAATGATTGTGGCTATTGCTACAAATATACCCCAGCGACTTAACACTGCTTTTGTGCTCCAGGGTCACAAATGTGTATTTTTATTTTTATTTTTTTATTTTTGTGAGGTGTGATATTTAAGACCATCCCGGATTAAGCAAGTTTCTTTTTTTTCCCCAGCTTTCATCCAGGCCAGTGCGAGTGGATCTATAATCCGGGAGACGCCATCTCCACCGTAGCCTGTTCGGAGAAATCGACTGGGAAGATTTTTGTATACGACGGACGGGGAAGTAATCAGCCCCTGCACACGTTTGCAAAGATGCACACCACGCCACTGTCTCAGATCCGCCTGAATCCCAAGTATCGCGTCATAGTGTCGGCTGATAAAGCGGGAATGTTGGAATACTGGACGGGGCTCCCGAGCGAATTCAAATTTCCACGGCAGGTGGATTGGGAGTACAAGACAGACACAGACTTGTACGAGTTTGCCAAATGCAGAACGTATCCCACCAGCCTGGCGTTCTCCCAAGACGGCAAGAAAATGGCCACCATCGCCACTGACCGCAAAGTCCGGATTTTCCGTTTCCTCACTGGGAAGCTGATGAGAGTGTTTGATGAATCATTAACCGTAAGTTAGTGTCTTATCATTTTAATAGTTATATATTTACTGATTTTAAAGGTTAACAAATGCACGTTGGAAGAACTTCAAGTAATTTGTCGCCGGTATGCACTCAATGGCAGATGTTCACGGAGCTCCAGCAGATGAGGCAGCAGTTGCCTGATATGGAGTTTGGCCGCAGGATGGCGGTGGAGCGAGAGCTGGAGAAGGTGGACGGCATCCGACTGACCAACATCATCTTCGACGAGACCGGACACTTTGTGCTTTACGGCACTATGCTGGGCATTAAAGTCATAAACGTGGAGACTAACAGGTAGAGAATACACAGCACACAATAAACACACCTCTTCTATGATGAACATGTTTGTCATTCCGAAATAATTTTTTTTTAGGGAGCATAATGTAAAATCTGTCAAGGTGGCACAACTCTTCCAATATCATAATTAGGGCTGCCACTAACGATTATTTTTATTTAGATTAATCTATCGATTAATTTCCCACAAAAAAACATTTCTACAATTTTACTTAAGAGATTTTATTCAACTAAATTTAATTAAACCAAATGAAATCCAAATTTCTATGAAATCCTTTTTTTTTTAAAGCAAAAGTAAAGTGCAAGAAGCAAGCGTCATCGCTAGCCAACCACTGAAATCAAATTCAGTATTATAGTTGTAAGAATGACAACATATCCACATGTTCTAGTCTGCTACTAATAAAATTATAATCAAAACGATTTACCAGAGTATTTATGTTTAAGAGTATTACAGAAATGCTATTTTCCAGAATTACATTAGGAGGAAAAATGTAAAGGCGTATTTCTGAAAAAAAAAAAAAAAAAAAAATATTCTTTTTTTTTTTTTTTTAAATAAAAGCAATTAATTGGAGATGCTTTTGATTATTAAAATTTAATGGAACCATAAAAATGGAATCCAGAAAATAATGTAAAACAGAATTTGGTAAAGATAAAACTGTAAAACTCAATTAATTAGACAGGCTTTTGATTAATAAAATTTAATTTAACAATTAAAACAGAGTATAGAAAAATGAAAATGGAAAAAACTGAATTTGGAAATAAAAACGTATTTCATAGTGCCCTATAATTATAATAATTTGTTTGTGGTAATAAAAATAGATGTAAGTGAACAATAGCCTTTAAAATTATTTAAAATACATATATAATAGCAATGAGGTAATAGTAATTAGTTCAAATAAAGTATCAAAAGGAAGAAATCATATGGTTTTATTGAACAAAACTGTTAAAATACATATTGTATTATAAACAATAGAGCTAATGTACATTACGCATTACAACAAAGGCCTGCAAAGGGCGCCAACGGCCTGACGATTGTTTTTACACAATACTGTGCGATCTATCTAATACTTGTTTAATATTTACCAAGCATCATTTAATTCAAATGTCTACTTAATCTTTAATATCTGGCCATTTTTTTAGGACAGAAATGCTATAGCCACTGTAGTTAAAAGAATATGTGGACATCAAAACGTGTACACTCCGCACGTGAGGATTTTAGCTTTATTTGGACAATCGACCGAGATAAAATGTTTCTCTGTGTCGGGTAGATTTATAAATGATTTACCTTACAAATCTGATGAAATGGCACACGTTGCGTTCCCAGATGAACGTTATAAATAAATCCCAAAATCACAACAACATGAAGCGCATTAACTGTTATTGAAACTGCATGCATTATAATTATTTAATTAAATCGTAGTACTGTGTGAATTACCAATATGATTATTATAATATTATGTTTAATTATATCATAAGCCTTGGAAAACAGACTAATTATGTGTTTTATACATTCTCGTCTATGAAATGCGCCACTTCCGGTATTTTGCCGGTTAGTCGACGCGAGCAAAATGAAGTTGAGGATTTTTAAAAATCGAATAGTCGAATAAAATCTGCGAATCGCGACAGCCCTAATCATAATAAAGAAAAGCCTCATTTAAAAGAATGAAGTTCTACACAAGAAGCTTAGTTTGTTTGGCATCACTATTATTATTCATTATAAAATATTTTAACATAAATGATTACTAATATGTAAAATTTAATATCATAGAGAGGACGTCTGCCAACACTATAGGTCAATAGGGTCAATCTCTTAAAATATCAGATGACTTGAATAACATGGCAAAATCAGTTCAGGTTATGATTTGTCATGTGGTACAACTCCTCAAAAACAGAAAATTTGAATACATTATTTTTGATATTTGTAAAATTACCTCTTTTTTTTTTTTTACACTTTTTTGTAAATATTATATTAACCTTCTGATGCATCGTGGTCACTACAGTGGACCCAACCACCAACTGGCGAACCCCCAAAGTGTTGTCTACGATTCCATTTAATTGTTGTCTTTTTATCTATTTTTTTGTTTTGAGATATTGCATAATATATTCAAAATGGCGGCAGGAAAAGGGGATGCACCATGTACCTCGGGAATAAGAGTTAAATAATTTTATTCTCAGAAAACCAGACAGGTACAACAAATATTTTTAGGTTAAATAGAATGTCAGAAATAGATTCATCCAGATTTTAACAATATTTTTCTTGTACATTTTTTTCTGTGACAGAAAATATATCTGTCCACTACAGTGGACGTCATGCACCAAAGGGTATAATTCTGCCTATGGGCTTATATATAGGTTCTGCCTTAGTTTGTGTTTTATTAAAATTATGATATAATTTACACTTGACTGGTTTTATTGAACAGAAATATTAAATAGTCTTCAGATTTTATCATTTATTTCAATGCTTACAGTCTATATTTATTTATTAGGTAATATAAAACTGTAGGCATGTATACATGTATACTGTATGAGTGCAGATATATGTGTGCATGATTGCGTTCGACGGTGTTTGTGTGTGTTTGTATTTGTGCTCTCATGTGTATGACATTTTTTGTTTTACTGTGTGTCTGAACTGTTTTTGCTGTAAAGGTGTGTGCGGATCCTGGGCAAACAGGAGAACATCCGTGTGGTGCAGCTGAGTCTGTTTCAGGGAATAGCCAAGACCATGCAGGCCGCACCAACCATTGAGATGAAGGCTTCTGAGAACCCAGCGCTGCAGAGCACTGATCCAGACCCCACCATCTTCTGCACCGCCTTCAAGAAGAACCGCTTCTACATGGTGGGATTCCAGCCAAACTTTTCCAATGTTAACTTTTTCCTGTTAATATCCAGAAGAATCTGACACACTTTAGACTCTAAAGGGTGTAGCTGTTCACACTAAGGATGATAATGTTCTGTTGATTATAAGTGTGGGCTGTATTTATGTTCAAATAATTGTGGAAAAATCATTTTGAGAGTGATATCTTTTTTTTTTAAAGGAGCAGATCACCCAAAAAAAACAACTAACTCCGCTTCAGGCCATCAAAGATGAGATACGTTGTTTATTCTGGGAACAGATTGAAGAAATTCTTGCTCCGCAATGGATCCTCTGCAGTGAATGGGTGCCGTCAGAATGAGAGTCCAAACAGCACAATAATTCATGTTTGTAAGAAACAAATCCATCATTTAAGTTGTTTTAAACCATCATTTCTAGCTAAAATTTGAATCCATAATAACACTTCCTCCAGTGGGAAAAAAACATCCCGCTGTCCTCTCCCATTAAAATCACTTAATTGTTACAAATATGTGTCTATACATGGTGTTGATGTGAAGCAACAGTTTGAAGTTAAAATGTCTCGATGGATTTCTTACAAACACACAGCTTTTCAGTTCACAAGACATTAATTAATTGGGGTGGTGTGTGGATTACTTGTGGATTATTGTGATGTTTTTATCAGCTGTTTGGACTCTCATTCTGACGGCACCCATTCACTGCAGAGCATCCTTTGCTGAGCAAGTGATGCAATGCTACATTTCTCCAAATCTGTTCAGATGAAGAAACAAACTCATCTACTTAAACTTTACAATTATTGTTCATGCTATGAACGGGCCTTAATATATGTTTATTTTGAACAGTTCACCAAGAGAGAGCCAGAGGACACCAAGAGTGCTGATTCTGACCGTGACATCTTTAATGAGAAGCCGTCTAAAGAGGAAGTGATGGCAGCCACACAAGCAGAAGGGCCGAAAAGAGTGTCAGACAGCGCCATCATTCACACCACAATGGGCGACATCCATATCAAGCTCTTTCCTGTGGAGTATGTTTTATCGTTTAATAGCAGTTTGGCCTGAGAAGCCAGTATGCTTGTTTATTTATTTCTTTTTCTCCTTAGATGCCCCAAAACTGTGGAGAACTTCTGCGTCCACAGTAGGAACGGTTATTACAATGGCCACATATGTCATCGTGTCATCAAGGTATGAGCTCCTGTCGAGTGTTTAGACGTGTGCCTCCGGTGGATGTGAGTTGAACAGGTGACTTCTCATGTGTAGGGCTTCATGATCCAGACCGGAGACCCCACAGGCACAGGGATGGGTGGAGAGAGCATCTGGGGGGGAGAGTTTGAGGACGAGTTTCATGCCACACTGAGGCACGACAGACCCTACACCCTCAGCATGGCCAACGCAGGCCCGGGAACCAACGGATCGCAGTTTTTCATCACTGTCGTCCCAACTGTAAGTCGTCCAAACTGTTTTGTTTTTTTGTTTGTGGTCAATAAGATTTTTTATTTTTTTTTATGTTTTTGAAAGGTCTCTTATCACCATGGCTGAAGTTATTAAAAAATGTAATTTATTTCTATGATGCAAAGCTGAATTTTCAGCATCTTTACTCCAGTCTTCAGTGTCACATGATCCTTCAGAAATCATTCTAATATTTTGTCGTTTTAATTTCATATTTTAATATGCTGATTTGACGCTTAAGAAACATTTCCAAATTTTATCGGTGCTGAAAATAGTTTTTTGGTGACCAAGTTTTTTTTTTAAGAAACTACTTTACTTTTTTTCAGAATATAATTTTTTTCAGGATTTTTAAAATTTGTTTAAAATTAACAAATGTTTTCATCACTTTTGATCAATTTAATGCATCCTCTAATTCTAGAATAAAATAAATAAAAATCAGGGATATATAAAAAAATAAAATAAAATGGGGATTGAGATCAATGCACATTTCCTCAATTCATTTCTGAGTGATTTTAATTAAATCATTTGGGTGTATTTCAGCTAGTGTCCATTTTGCTTATGAAAAAATCATATTCACTCTGTTATTGCTGTAAATTATACAGAACAAAATGATGAAACTATGCCATTCTGTTTCTATGTTATTCTACATATTTAATAGACACAAGAATCAACTATGAATAATATGTTAACTGTTGTAACAATGTATACAATTATTACAGAATTAGACTCGAGAATTTTATCATGTACTTCTATGCTTATATACACTTTTTCAATTTTTAATTCTATTAAAATATTCCATTGAGTAATGTTAATTGATGGTGATTCAGTCAATTTAATTAACTTTTTATCTAATTTTCTCTCCAATTAGCCCTGGCTGGACAACAAGCACACAGTCTTTGGGAGGACCACTAAAGGTATGGAGGTGGTCCAGAGGATCTCCAACTTAAAAGTCAACCCCAAAACCGACAAACCGTATGAAGACATCAGCATCATAAACATCACCGTCAAATAGATGTGCAGTCTGAGCTGCTCGCTTCTGATTTTGTAAAATAAAGTATCTTTTAAAAAAAGTTTCATTAGTGAAGTTTCAGCTTTGTTTTTAATAGCATAACATTATGAATGGTTATACAAAAAGCCGTCATCAAATCAACAACAAATGTGGATGTGCACTGTGCTTCTTGAGAGGCTTCCAAAACTCACATTAACAACAATGCCTTTCACAATTTCAGATCCTCCTGCGATAGGGGACAAGGAAAGGCTTCACACATGCGTTTCACCTAAGTACAGTTAGTCAACATTACATAGCAATGAGGATCAATGTTTCAAACCAAAGGATGGTTCCTAAAACCGACTAATGTGGATAATGTGTCAAATAATGGAGCGTTTACATACAGCCACATCTGTGTTATAGCTGAAGTGCACAGATGAACCAATATTCACATAATGTTAACAGCGTTTGCTTTAGTTAAGATGCTAAGAAATACTTGCTCTAACAAATGAGATATTAATAAGCAGTGGACCAATGAACTGGGAGCGAGTTTATACATTTTATGACAGCTACAATCCTCCTTTGAAATATAAATATCAGTAACATTATTTTTTTTTTGCCAGAGACACATCAATCTCTCCATACATGGTGAAAATACACCTACACCCATGCACCAGTCTTAAGACCACAATGTACATTTCAATAAATATTTATAGGCTCATTTAAAGCCAAAAAAATTCACAATAGCCATAAAAAAAAACAAGAATAATGGTATGCCTTTGGGTGAATCTCACAAAAATGCATGTGGGTCACATTCACAATATATTTTTTCTTTGATATTAAAGGAAAGCATGACCTATTCATGTTATTGGCAGGTTTTGTGAAATTCACCCCATTACTTACATGTAACTTTTGAGCAATGGCAGTGGATTTGATCACATGTCCTTTCTTACTATTTCAGTAGCTAATCTGACACATTAACAGGCACTTCACATTGTAGAAACCATGAATCTGGTGACTGATGCCTAGTTTTCTCCTTACCTAAAGGGCTTTGCCTACGATTAAAACATTTAATAGATCTATTTAAACCTTGTGCTGTTTGCACACAACACTATTGGGATTTCATGAGGGTGTCTGTACAGAAATGACCAGTATATTTTGCACATCTACTATATATGCGCAAAATATCTCCAGGCATTAGTTACTATTACACAAAAGACCAAAATAAGTAAAGTAACCATGAAAAGACGAGTATCATAAACTACATGTTAAAGGAATAGTTCAGCCAAAAGTCAAGAAACTGCTGAAAATTTGCCATCCGGTATGTTGATGGGTTTGTTTCTTCCTAACAGATTTGGAGAAATGTAGCATTGCATCACTTGCTCAGCAATGGATGCTCTGCAGTGAATGGGTGCCGTCAGAATGAGAGCCAAACAGCTGATAAAAAACATCACAATAAACCAAAGGTAATCCACACCACTCCAGTCCATCAATTAACATATTGTGAAGCGAAAATTTTTTGCCAGAAAGACAGAAACTAATTCATCAAGACCAGCTAAAATACGAGTCCATAATCCATAATACCGCTTTATCCGGTGAAAATTGAGGTCATGTCTGAATCAGGAGAGAAATACGCACAGATCAAAAACTGTTTACAAGCCATAACAGCTCTAAACAAATGTCAGTGGATTTTGATTACAAACACACAGCTTTTTGTTTCACAAGATGTTAATTGATGGACTGGAGTGGTGTGGATTATTGTGATGTTTTTAAATCAGCTGTTTGGACACTCATTCTGACGGCACCCATTCACTGCAGAGGATCCACTGGCGGGCAAGTGAAGTAATGCTACATTTCTGTCAGTCTGCTTCCATGAATAAACAAACTCATCTACATCTTGGATGGCCTGAGAGTGAGTACATTTTCAGCACATTTGACTGTTTAGTTCGTAATGTCCATCAACTTGTCTTTAAAGGAATAGTCCAAGTTAAATGCACATTAAAGAACAGCATCTGCAAATGTTTTTGATTACCACTCTCTGTGATAGGGACCCAAGCAGGGACTATGTAAAAACCAACAAAAATCATTTTTACAGTAAAGTATGTACAATGGAAGTCTACAGGGCAACCAAAGCAACTGCCACAGCCGAGTTGAAATGATGTTTGATGGTAACTGGCAGCATGTTGCCATGTATTTAACCTGGAGTCCTATCTTAAATCACTTTTATTTAAGCTCCACTTATGTACACCATTGAGCCACGAGCGCACACAGCAGCAAGTCTACTAATATATGATGGTATGACGTGGTACTGTGGGTAAACATGAGCAGGGTGACTGTGCAAATGGCATGGACCGGCTTGAGTTTTAAGTCGTAAGTCTAAGTGTGGTTAAGCATCCCTCAGGCCACATCCAGAACTCCTGCGGCCACCAGCTGGCGTGAGAGCCAGTCTAACCCCTCGTGTAGACCCATGCCGCTACGGGCGTCACAGCCCTGAATGTGCCAGCTGCGGCCGCAGCACAGTTTGTGTAAGCTCAGGAGCTCCGCCATCTCCTCCACAGACACCGCACCGGGAAAGTCCTACAGAGAGACAAATCTTGTTTATGAGTTCAAGGTCAAGGATTTGATTCACAAAGAACACACATTGTCAAAATGCAATAATCTGACAAATACATAATATACACAATGTGCATATTTATTAGGCAAGTTGATATTCTGATTTTTTTTTTTTTCACATTTTACCAATCTATGTCATCAGAAATTGATTATTAAAATATTTTTCTATACATGTGCATATAAGGCACAATAATGAGATGTGTTTGTGTGAATGTCCCTCCACTCAGAATTTCTAATTAAACTAAACATTTGTCAAATCTCTCACCTGTTTGTTGGCGAAGATGAGCAGCAGAGCATCTCTGAGCTCTTTCTCGGTCAGCAGTTTGGCCAGTTCACTGTGAGACTCCATCAGCCGGTCTCTGTGACAGCTGTCAATCACAAACACCACCGCTGGGAGACAACAGAAGGCCAATTTCAGTCATACACACTCATTATGCAAGAAATGTGACTGTGTGAGTTTCAACACCACAGTAAAGTGAACTGTTACCTTGTGTGTTCAGATAGTAGTGTTTCCATAGGGGACGGAGTTTGTGCTTGCCACCAACATCCCAAATGGTGAATTTCAGGTTTTTGTACTCAACGGTTTCTACATTAAAACCTAAAACAGAAAGAAAACCCCTGATTATCTAAACAACGAGGCATGTTGGGATTTGTATACATCATGTATTGCAGTCTCAAGTAGATACCTATGGTTGGTATAGGCTGCATAAACTCATCTTGCTTCAGTTTGAAGAGAATAGTAGTTTTGCCAGCTCCATCTAAACCCAAAGTCACAACCCGGATCTCCATTTTCGGACCAATGTGCACACGGTTGTCCTGGGGAAAAGATGGACTCATCAGTTTAATTAGGATGACCATACGTCCTCTTTTTTCCCCCCAGACTGGGATTCCTAAATTGCCTAAAATGGCTTTGTTTTATATTGGTATGCATTCATCAAACTACTTTTCAGTTATTACCTTCAGCAAGTATGAAAATAATAGGAAAACAAACCAAAAAACAGGCATTTTAGGCAATTTAAAAATGCCCATCAGGATGTAGTCACCTTAGTTCAATATATCAAAAAAATGTTTAAAATACAATTTTTTTTTTTTTTTAAATATCATGCATTACTGCACCACATAACATTTTACAAGCCGAACTAACCTTGCAATGACACAAAGGTCAAATTACCTTGGTGAAAGTAACAGGGATGCCTGCATCCAGTTGAATGTGGTCGGCCAGCTCTGTAAACTGCTGCTGCTGTTTCTGCAGTGTCTCTAGTAACCGGTTGATCTCCTGTTTTGCCAAAACCACCCTGCAATCATCCTAGCGGAAAAACAAAACAACAAAGCAACTCAAATGCCTGAACTGCTTATGATCCCACTGATCCTGTCAGGTGTTTGAGTCTGTACCTGCTGCAATGTTTTCTCACAGTGCAGACAGGCAGTGGACACCTGTGACAGCAGTATGGTCATGTCCTCCTGCTGCTGTCGAAGCCAGATCAGCCTCTCTCGGACGTGTGCGTCCACCACGCTCAGAGCCATCTCCTCCTGACGGCACAACGTCTCGTGTAGATCCGCAAAATAGGCACGCACACAAGATCGGGCACTTTCGGCTGTTCCTGATACCTGAGTGGAAACCAAGGAAGAGTTCAGTGGAAACTTATTTAGATTGCAAATGCAATATGAACACCCAAAACACACTCATACATGTTCAGTGTGAGCCATGCCCATGCTGTCCTCCACGATCTGCTCTCCTCCTTCAATCTGCTGCACGATGCCCACTAGTTTCCTGGAGTACTCCGACACTTCCTCTGTGAACGTACGGATGCAGTGTGCCATATCCAGGATAGATGCTCGGATCTGGTTGGCTTCAGCCTCTAGAACAGCATGCTGGTGAAATGTTTTCATGAAAAAAGATTGAAAATGTGAACCGGGCTCGGTACAAAATATCCTGTTTGCAATAAGACAAATGTGTGAATGATCTCAGGATGGGTAAGAATTGTTTGACTGACAGTGAACTGATTTGATTCTAGATTCACTGGCATTGTATTTGATTCAACTAAATTGAGAACAACTGAATTAAATTCAATACAATGAACAGCAAATCAAGTAAAATAAATACATACATAAATGAACAGTTTTATTTTTGTAGAATTGATAGACTATTATATGTCTTGTTAATACTTTGAATCAGGGTTATAGTTAAACTGAAACTAAAATTAAAACCATTAAAACCATTTTCGTTACTCAAAATAAAATAAATGTTAACGGAAATAAAATATTTTTAAATTCGATTTCAGCTAGGTTGCAGTTCTCATTTTAATTTAGTATAACTGATAAAAAATTTATAAAAACTATATAGACATAAAAAAAACTAAAAATGACAAAAGCACAGAACACAACAAAACTAAAAATAAAATTAAAATAAAAACCAATATATAAAATATTAAAACTACAATAGTATTTCAATGATACTAATATAAGTTTAAATACATTTTCCACATTTTATATTTAGTTTAGTTAAGTCATGAAGTCATTTCGTTGTGTGTGATTTTTATTTTTTTAATAAGTCTATACAGCTTTATCATTCTTTATTTCAGTTTTAACTTTGGTTATTTTAGTACTTCAGGTTAAACTAAATGAAAACAGGAAATATTTCCTTGGAAAGTAGCTAAATTTGTTTTTCTAAAATATTTTAATTCATGTTTTTTTTTTTTATGATTTTAGTTTGTTTTATTTACCAATAATAATCTTGCTTCAGTGTTTTTGCACCAGAAATAACACAACTGCAAATGATTATTTAAGTCATATTTCAAGATATTTCTTAAATACAATGCAATTGCATCAACAACTTTAAGCAATGCATCTAAAAAAAAAACAACTGCATTGTTACATTCCTAAAAATGTTAATGAAATCAGAAAATCTGCTACAGGACTCAATACAGGATTGAAACTGAATCAAAACTTTGTGAATAAGAAAAACTGAATCAAGAAATCGAACTCAATAATCTAAGCCTAACAAGTGTTTTTGGATTATGCTGCATTACAGTTCTGCACCTTATGTCCTTGATGCTTCCCGTACTCCTTGCACACGCAGCACATGAGCGGCCCCGGCTGGCATCCGTCTTCCAGGCAGACAAACTCAATGGCGTGCACCTGGTGCTGTGGACAGAGCATCTTCTCATGGGGCTTGTCTGCCAGCGGCACACGCCGGTGTTTGGTCAGTGTTCGGGTGGAGTGGGTGAGTTGGGAGCACTCGGCACACAGGTGTGTGGCACAAACCGTGCAGTACATAGAAGCAGTGTGAGTCTCATCCTCATCACAGCGGATTACACACTAACGGAGACATGACAAAAAAAATCCTTACCCATGACGCAATATGATACAACCATACACACCCTAATTTATTAGTGCCATAACAGAACCCACAAAAGTGTGTGCTATATAAAAATATATACATAGTTTATATATAGCTTATAAAAGGAGCCACAGCAATAAGATAACGGTTTAAAAAAGTAAATAAATGTACTGTATAATTAAATATAGTAATAAAATATTACAAGAGTAAAAATTGGTATCATCTTTGCGGTATGCTTATTTATAATATATTATTTTATTAATGTTATTACTATATCATCATAATTGTTATTATTATTCTAATTTAGAAACCTAATTTTAGAATAGAAAATGTGACGTTACGTAATAGGGCTGTGCGATATTGAAAAAAATGTGATACGTGATACCTTGTTAAAAATGCGATATTCGATATGCAATACGATAATGCTTAAATCAATTTAATGATATTTTTAAAAATATTAAAAATGAAAATGATATAACCAATTTGTTTCACATTCTTTTTTGGAAAATAAAGAATCACTACAACTTCTTAAAGTGACCAGCAGTGTTTTAGCATTACTTTAAAAGTAATGTCACAAATCAGAAAATTTAATTTAAACATCAATGTGAACATACAAAACAAACAAAAATGAATAGAATAATTTATATCATGAGGGCCTTGCACGCTTTGTTCAGAACTAAATGTACAGTAACTAAAGTACTGGGACGATTTTGCGCGAACCATTTTCCAGTACCATTTAAATGGTTGCATTCGCACCGACAGTGTGTAATAGGAACTGGTCGACAGCGACGTCATTTGTGCGTGCCGTTCAACATAAATAAAGAAGAACAACATTAACAACAGGAAAATGGAGGATGCTGTGTTTGGAGCTGTGTTTTTGTTGTGTCTCGGGGGGTTTCACAATAATGGACATGGAAAATCGACATATACGTAAAGCAATTGAAAGAACGTAAAGGAGGACTAAGAATCTCCAACGAAAACTGGCAGTGCTACATTTGCTACAAAAGCCTGCACTCCAGCGTCCGTCCATCTATCGCTGTTCACCATACTTGCGAAATAAGTTGACACAAATGTTTACAGTATGTTTACACGGCATATTAAATCATGGCAGGTGAGGGCATTTCCATATGCGTTTGGCCAATCAATGTCTACTTGCGTCACGATTAGTACCAGTTATGCTGGTTAGACCCTGCTCCGGAGTAAGAGCTAATTTGGTTCTCGAAAAAGGCAGTCAGTTTAAAATCGCACTCAGTTCCGGCAGTGCGAACACGCCGAAAAGTAGGTAGTTCCACAATTAGTTCTGGTACTATGAGAAGGTTCCTGAGTTGCGAAAGGCCTATTGTGTAACTTTGCTTTCCATACACTTTAAGTACTTCTTCATGTACCACAGCAAAAACTATAGTCTGAGAAAGTTCAAACATGATTAAGGCAAGTGAACAGTCCGTAAAAAAAAAGAAAGAAAAGAAAAAAAAGAAATTACACAATTTACAAGCATAGTAAAATAACAGTAGGATTCAGGTACAGAAAATGTAATAAAGTGTCAAATAAAACACTGCATAGTGTTCACTGTATGAATTAAATTTAGATTAATTTTTGTTATAGCTGTTTTGTTGTTTGATTAAAATTAGTGACATATTCAGCAGCACTTATTTATAGGCTGTTATCCCTTTAAAACTGACTGCACAGATCCAGTATAATGATACACATCTGATTTCTTTCTCAGCTGTTTACATTCATTTAAAACATAACCGACTGCGTTTACGAGAATGATCATCGAGATGGGTACTATTGACATAATTCTGTGTGTATGTGTCTGTTCAAACATAAGGAGGAGGAGATGCGAAAGACGAATCAACTCTGTCTGAAACATGTCTCTCTCTCTGTGTGCGTGTGCTTTGCACGTGTGCGGCAGAGCTGAAGATAACGCTGTGCGAGATGCGGCTTGTGCGCGCGCTTCAGGTGTGAGTCAGACAGCAAGACGGGATGGCAGAGAGTTGTTTTCTGCAACTTATTGCACTTTACTCTTTTTAACGTCAAGCAATTCTCTGCTATATGCATTGAATTTAATCTTTGACCTTTTGCAACGTTTTGATTTAAGTAGCCTATTATTAAAATGATAATGATATCGCACGCCGTTGCGATATGCATATTTGCGATATTTCGATATATTGTGCAGCCCTAATCTCTAACCTCGCCCATCTCTCGAAGCGCATCCTCCGACATGCCTGCCTGATTGCTGGCCCCATTCTGCAGCCGTTCAAGCAGTTCCAGCAGAGCAAAGTTCTTCTTCAGGCCCCACACACCCGAGTCCCCTGGAGAGTAAAACCAGATGGAGTGAGACATTTCTTTCCACTATGTACGTAAATCCTCATTTTAGGATTATACTGTTACAATGAAGACTAAAAAGGCAATGTTAAACTCACCCAGCTCCGTGGCCTGTCTGTCAAAGGGGCAGCGGACTGCCCTGCCGTGAAGAGGCAGACGGGTCAAGCAGTCGTGACACACCGTGTGTCCACACAGCAGCAGCCGCGGCACCTTGTCACCTTGCAGTGAAAACACGTCCTCGCAAACACCGCACTCCAACACCTTGAGAATAGCACAGACATACGCAAATAAAAGCTTTTTATAAAATGCTTTGTTTGAAAAGTGTGTGCTTGTGCTGTTGTCTTTCTTTAAAATTACTCGCATGGTTTGATATTTGTTGTCTAATTAAATAATATTTACATATGCCTTGGGTGTCTAGATGCTTTTTGGATACCTAGTATATATATATATTTGAAAATATATATTTGAAATAATTAAGATTTACAAATTAGCACTAATTAAACATCCCTGTGTGGCATGAAGAGTGATGTATACTTTAGTAAATTACAATCATATACAGTCCAATGTTATTTTGCAGCAACATACATGCCTGTTATACATGAATACGCATTGAGCACCACTTATTTATCCATAATTTCATAACAACAGCTTTACAATTTCTCAAATAAGTCTAATTTGAGCCTAAATTGGCACTTTAGGTTTTGAGACACAGCCTCTCTTCTAGTAACGTTACTCAGACCAGTTGATCGTTTAGCTAACCAGCTAACTCGGTGCCATTGCTGTCAAAGCTGTACATTTATCGATACAACACAATATTTCATAACAAACTGATGTTTAACGTGTCATGGTGAGTTTATAAACGCGTGTGTAACAGTGTTTCACATAAAGAACGCGGGGACCGTTTTGAACGTTGCTATCATTAGCGTGCTAACACCCTGCAGCAGCTCATTGAACTCCGGCAGGACAAAAATAGCATTCACCACATGATTTCTATAAGCTAAACCTCTAGTGCAGTGGTTAATATGTGATCTGCGCCATACCTTCACCGCATTAGCGGCTGTAGCGCGGCCGTGCCTCACACACGGCTCCATCGACGCTGCGCTCGCCTGTTTGTTTACCCCGACAGCAGCGGCGGCCATCCTCGGACTGAACCATCTGAAGACACAGCGGGGTGACCTTCACACACTTCTGTTGGACACGCTCAAGCTGTCAGATAGCAAATGAAAAATATCAGAAGGATAAGTTCCTCTGTTAACATTGTCCTAGGACAAAGTTGTATCACGGATATTTATTGTATGACTGAGTTAACTTATACCAATCGTTCTCAGAGTTACCCCTATAATGACAGTGGATCAGTCCGTCAGCTGTCTCCGGTGTCCGTTGATGCTGTGTAGATAATAATTAATTAATTGATAATTAAACCAGTATGTGTGTTCCCTGGGAATCGAATCCACGACCTTTTGCGCTGCTAACGCAATGCTCTACCACTGAGCCACAGGAACAACACATGCGTGCAGAAGTGATGACGGGTTCCTGCTTTTCCTTGATTTTTCTCCATTTTTCCATTGAGTTTCCTTTTATTTTCAAGTCTTTCAATACTTTTGGTTTTGGCCCCAATTTTATTAATGCAAGTCAAACGTTGTATTATAATGGAAATGCTTCCATCAAATTACAACATAGGCTGCCCTATTATATATTTTTTTCTGCTTCCTATGCAATTATTAGCCATCCACATTCAAAATACTCATTTAAAGTAACAGATAACTGTAAAGCAGTTAAGATTGTGAAGATTATATAGTGATAACTGACATTCTGAAATCCCCTGAGCGTGCACAACTGCGGCCCGTTTCAGAAAGGAGGTTAAGTGGAAACTCGGAGTATGTTAAACCTGAAATGAGGAAACTCTGGGTTTTCCGTTTCAGAATGGGAGGTCTGTCAAACCGGAGAAAGCAGGGTAAGTCAAGCCCGTTTCGGAAAGAGAGGTAACTTATACTCAGAGTCAGTTACCTTGGTAACTTATTCTGTGAACCTAACCTGGTCAGGAGCAGGTTTTCTTCGGTAAACCCAGAGTTTCTTTCGGGTTCCTCCCCCTTTTTAAAGCGCAAGCGATGTTTAAATACCGCATTCATTCATGCATGCTGCAAAAATGCTTTTCTTACTATTTTTTTTCTTATTTCAAGCACAAATATAAAAAATTTCTTAAATCAAGATGGATTTTCTATATAAAAAAATGATATAAGATATTTGTTTCCTGGGGGGATCTAAATTAAATGCATTTTACTTTAGTAAAATTATCTGCCAGTGTGGTAATAAAAATAATCTTAATGCAAATGGAAAACAAGATTATAATTATTTATAATATTTATAATTCTTCAGTGGTGTAGGCAGTACGTGTTGGGCGCGGAGAGCTAGCTTGTGACGCGATTGACCGGGTTCGAGTCTGGCTTTTGCCGAGCTCGCTCTTCTCACTTTTCCCATCACATATCACATTAGAATTTAATTTCAATAAAAATGAAAATGTTCTAAAAGTGGAAGTAAAGTGCCTAACGAGTGTTTGATAATGATAAAAGTATTTATAATTTTAATAAATAATCATTTACACTCTTGTATTATTATTGCATCCCATTAATGTACAACAATACTGAGGTGCAAATAATATCTGTCACTATTTACAAGTATAAATAGCATCTAATTACTATTTACACTTATTGCAAAGATCTGCTACTTTTACATAGCGTAAATAGAATCGCTATTTTCACAACGTGTAAATAGCATCTAGAGCTAGTAGCACTTAGCCTACTGTAAATAGACTCTATCGCTAAGAAAGTATGTTAATTCATGAGTTGGTAAATAGCTGTGGGTATTTTTACCCTATTGGCAGATCATTTGGGGGGAAAAAATGCACTTAAATTATTATTATTTTATATATATTTTTTGCCCGTGAGATACCATGAAAATTAATAGCTTATTAGTTCAATAACCTATACCATTCTGCCAGTTTTCACCTGTGATATTATAACAGCGATGATATGCAGAGTCAACCTACTCAGAGTTTACTGAACTAACACAATTCAGCTGTTCTGAAACCAAAAACTCAACCCATCTCAGGGTAAGTCAACTCAGAGTTCAAGTTTTAACTCAGAGTTGGTTGAACCTCCTTATTGAAACGGGCCCCTGGACAACAGCTATGAACAGGACAATGAGTTGGCAACTCTTGCTGTTGGACTGAGTGATGTTGTCAATATTGCGATGGAGAACTCAGAACTCACAGAGATGAAAGACATTTTACAGATCATTGTTCATGCCTTCCTCAGGATGAAGGAGATAGAAACGCACGTGTTTGTTTGTACTAGGGGTGCTCCGATCAGGATTTTTGAGGCCGATCGCCGATCACAGAAAGCAGTATCTGCCAATAAGATCACCGATACCGATCTCTTTAAAGCCTTCTTTTTATCATGTAGAATTATTTATAGTGATACTCCAATCAGGATTTTTAGACATTTATTCAGGGCCTGAATATCATTTTTGAAAAGGAATTCCCCTCTTAGGTGACTCTTGTGAGGGTTTTTTTTTTAAATTCGGAGTGTCTGTTTACACTAAGTGCAAATAGTCCACCTTGTTGGCAGAGGCTATTTACCAACCAACGTCTGATTGGGATAGTGAAAAAAGACGTTATCAAACTTCCAATCCAGTCCTTTACAAAGAACTTCCAATATATATCCAGAACTTTGTTTTCCTACCTCCAGGAGTGCCATCTATTATTGCCTTGTTTAGCTAAAAGAATCAGAATGAGCTTTATTGCCAGGTATGTTTACACATACGAGGAATTTGTTTTCATGACAGAAGCTTCCACAGTGTAACAGAAGGACAGTGACAGAACAAAAGACACAGGAAAAAAAAGCTATTTTCCTTTAAACCTAGCCAAAAAGCCATGTGTTGACTGTGAAACACAGTAGACTTTAATTACATGCATTTATGGTGTAATTACTACATTTTCTGTGTCAATCCATGTTCATATTTACAGCAAACAATGCGCTGTTACTTTAATTCAGCGCGTGCAGCGGAAACGATCTCTGTCTGCACTGCTGCAGATGCACATACTGGAACACACATCTGTTAACATGAGCGCAGAAAAAAATACGAACCACATACGCACTGCAAACTGAGTAATGTGAATCTGGCATTATGTGTGTGCATGAGTGCTCAGTCTCCAGGAGAGCGCACGAGCACTGAATAGTTAACACTGGCAAGAATTAAAAAGAAATGCAATTTAAAAATGTTAGTGACGATGCAACTGCCTCGATTGTGCAAGTGACAATTCCTGTGTCAACTGTGCAGCATGCAGCTCGCTTATAATGCAGATGCGATTTGATTCGAAGCCATTTGATCGGTTTTTGAGATCGGCCTTTTTAGAGAACGCCGATCAATCATCGCAAAGCGTTATCGGCCGATAGTGATCGGTAGCCAATTAATCGGAGCACCCCTAGTTTGTACACCAGAATGTAGCTTATGTTTCAGCTCATGATTCAAACATGAGAGACCATTTTGGATGAAATGACACAAGCTGCAGCCAAAATGGAGAACCAGATGGAGATCAAGAAATTTACAGATGAATTATGACACTGAGACGGGTGACCGCTACATCCCTGGATTGTGGCATGGAAACCCCCCAATGGCACCTTGAACTTGCTGTTGCTATAAATTAAGTCATGAAAAGTTAAAAGATATTTATTTTCTTACAATAAAACCATATCCAAATTTATATATTCTTCGTGAAACATTATTTCACCTATACAGTGGGGAAAATATTTATTTGATCCCCTGCTGATTTTGTAAGTTTTCCCACTTACAAAGAAATGAAGGGTCTGTAATTTTTATGGTAGGTTTATTTTAGAGACAGAATACCAACCAAAAAATCCAGAAAAAACACATTATATAAAGGTTAGAGATAGATTTGCATTTCAGTGAGTGAAATAAGTATTTGATCCCCTACCACCCAGCAAGAATTCTGGCTCCCACAGATTGGTTATGTATGTTATGGAACACAGATTAGTCCTGTCACTTTAAGAAGTTACTCCTAATGTCAGCTTGTTAGGTGTATAAGACACTGTCAACACAATCTGTATCGTCATTCCAATTTCTCCACCATGGCCAAGACCAAATAGCTGTCAAAGGATGTCAGAGACAAGTTTGTAGATCTGCACAAGGCTTGAATGCTTGGGATACAAGACCATCAGCAAGAAGCTTGGTGAGAAGGAGACAACTGTTTGTGTGATTATTCGGAAATGGAAGAAATACAAAATAACCATCAATCGGCCTCGGTCTGGAGCTCCGTGCAAGATCTTGCCTCATGGGGTAAGGATGATCATGAGAAAGGTGAGGGATCAGCCCCAAACTACACGGGAGGAAATGATCTCAAGGCAGTTGGGACCACAGTCACCAAGCAAACCATTGGTAACACACTACGCCGCAATGGACTGAAATTCTGCAGCGCCCGCGAGGTCCCACTGCTTAAGAAGGCACATGTTTAAAGTTTGCCAAAGAACATCTAAACGATTCAGAGAAGGCTTGGGACAAAGTGGTATGGTCAGATGAGACCAAACTTGAGCTTTTTGGCATTAACTTAACTCGCCGTGTTTGGAGGGAAAGAAATGCTGACTATGACCCCAAGAACACCATCCCTACAGTCAAGCCCGGAGGTGGAAACAATATGCTTTGAGGCTGTTTTTCTGCTAAGGGTACAGGATGACTTCACAGCATTGAGGGGCAAATGATCAGGGCCATGTACTGTAAAATCTTCCTTCAGCCAGAACACTGAAGATGGGTCAAGGATAAGTCTTCAAGGATTACAATGAACCAAAACATACTGCCAAGGCAACAAAGGAGTGGCTCAAGAAGAAGCACATTAAGGTCCTGGAGTGGCCTAGCCAGACTCCAGATCTCAACCCCATAGAAAATATTTGGAGGGAGCTGAACTTCTAGTTGCAAACGACCAGCCCCAGAAACCTTAAGGATTAGAGAGAATATGTAAAGAGAGGGGACCAAAAATCCGGATGGTGCAACTGAGTGACCAACTACAAAATGTCTTACCTGTGCTGGACCAGGGTTCTGCACCAAGTACTAAGTCATGTTTTGCTTGAGGATCAAATACTTATTTCACTCACTGAAAATGCAAATCAATATCTAACCTTTATATAATGTCTTTTTTCTGGTTTTGTTTCGTATTTGATATTCTGTCTCTATCCGTTAAATAAACCTACCATAAAAATTACAGACCCTTCATTTTTTTGTAAGTGAGCAAACTTACAAAATCAGCACGGGATCAAATAAATATTTTCCCCACTGTACATTCATGGATACATAGCATGCGCTATGTGAAAAATATCCTGTTTTCCTTGGGGTTTTTTTTTTTATACACATAAAGTGTATAATTGGAACAGTTCATTATTGGAGCTGAGCTGGTGAGCTGAATGAGAAATTGAGAGAGAGAGAGAGAGAGAGAGAGAGAGAGAGCAAGAGAGAGAGAGAGAGAGATGCAGAGCAGAGGACCCAAGGAACAGTATTAAGAACCGCTGCTTTTGAACATTGATTTTGAAACTTGTGAATCCATTAGAATCGTTAAAAGACAGAATCACGATTCATATATGAATATATTTTTTCATGCACGCACCCCTAGTTTTGATGGCATGGCAACAACTCTTCCTCTTCTCTAAAGCAGCACATGGCCTCGCCCTCATCAATGTGCTGTTGTAGCCATGTAAAAGTGCTCAAAACAATACAAATCAAACCAAACACAACCCAATATCCCAAGTCCAAGACTCCTTTGTCTCTACTAGTATCTGCTTTTAAAGGAGCATCTGAACCACAGCGGCAGGTGTAGGCAATGGACTGCAGATTGAGGTGAGTCGTAGGCTGAGCTACAAATCACCCAAATTCCAATGGGAGCCGTCACACCCCTCCCCATAAGACAGGGACTCCCACAAAGATCCCTGTAACAAACATAGTAAAATACAAAACAATCACATAGTATACACAAAACCAACACCAAAGACAACTCCCAAAACACTGGTGGGGTTGACACCAAAACTAAATCCAATAACTACATCATGTACTTGGAATGCGCGACAGCGGATCCGCTACCACATTTTCTGATCCTCGAACGTGCCGAATATCCAAGCAGAAAGACTGCAAAAACAGGGACCACCGGATCAACCTTTGATTCGGACACTGTAGAGGTTCAAAAAGGTCAGAGGATTATGATCTGTATATATCACAATTGGTGCACTGGAATTAAGATAAACAGCAAAGAGCTGCAATGCCCAAATAAGGGCTAATGCTTTTTTGAACGTTTTATCGAAACACGGTGCTAGAAGCACAGGTGCTGAACACAGCAAGGACTTAACATTTTCAAAAGCCAGTTGACAACTGGAAGACCAGACGAACTTTGTCTTACTCTTTAATAAATCCGTAAGAGGTGCCACTACGGTGGAGAAATTACAACAAAAAGATCGGTAGGTTCCTACCAATCCTAAAAACCGCATACGCTCTTTTTTTGTTGTGGGGGGAGTCCTGGATGGCCTGTACCTTCGCCTGCACCGAACACACTTTACAATTCCCCACCACCTTACCGAGTGATTGAGGGAACTGAACATTTTGCTAAGGTCCACACTGTGTAGCCGAGCATGAAGTAAACGTGGGCGTTTTTTTGCAACACTACTATTTCTTCTTTCCGAAGGTGCTTTAATTGAGATTTCCAACTGTCACTAAAAATGACCAAATCGTCCAAGTAGACAGCACAACCCTCAAGACCCGAAATTACTCGGTTCATGAGGCGCTGAAAAGTAGCCGGAGCATTTCAAAGACTGAAACTCATAACCTGATAAGAGAATAGCCCGGACTGTGTAACAAAAGACGATATTTCTTGTGCTCTCTTTGTTAAAGGCACTTGCCAATAGCCCTTCAGCAAGTCAAACTTGCTGACGAACTTGGCTGACCCAACCTGATCAATGCAACCATCAATGCGGGGCAGAGGGTTTCGTTAAGCTGTTGACGTTGCGAAAATCTGTACAGAATCTAACTGTACCATCTGACTTTCCCACTAATAAACACGGAGAAGCCCAATCAGAGGACGAAGGTACCTCAATATTGTGATCCTGCATATGCTTGATTTCCTTCTCCATTAATTCCCGTTTCTCAGGTGCAACATGGTGAAAACGCTGTTTGATAGGCTTTGCGTCCCCCACATCAATATCATGCTGCACGCAGTACGCGAAGGCACATCTCCAAACAATTCAGGAAATCTACGTAACAACTGACATAACTCCTGACATCTTTCATGAGACAAATAACAGAAAATAAGTTCTAAGTTCTTCAAGGACTCAGAATATTTTAAGCGACCGCGGAACACACAATCATCAGGTGAAATGGTCTCCTCTTCCTCCCCCACTAAACTCACCTTACCCCCACTAACAGATACTGAAGAAAGTACTGAATGCACAGATGTCTGATTCGTTACAGATTTGGTCTTATTTTCATAGTATGGTTTTAATAAGTTTACATGGTACCGTTTAACTGACTTTTTCCGTGATGAAGTTATAACTTCATAATTTTCATCACTCACCTTGCGTTGCACAACAAACGGGCCATCAAATTTGGCTTCGAAAGGAGAAGTTACTATTGGCCGGAGTACCAGAACTTGATCTCCTGGTTCAAACACTCGACTTCAACTGTACGGTCATACAATCGCTTCATATTTTGTTGATGTTTTTCAAGGTTTACTTTTGCGAGTTCTCTTGCCTGAATGAGTCTGTTCTTGAACCCCAAAACATATGATGCCAAATTTTTCGGAGGCTCCGCAACTTTACCAGCCTCTTGAAAAACAGACAATAAACCATGAACTTTATGGCCAAAGACTAAATCATTAGGACTAAAACCCGTACTTTCCTGTACTACTTCGCGAGCAGCTAACATCATCCAGGGTAAACCCTCTTCCCAATCTCGATCTAACTGCACACAATATGATCGAAGCAGCGATTTTAAGGACTGATGAAATCTCTCCAGCGCACCCTGACTTTGTGCGTGGTATGCAGTAGATTGATTATGCTTAATGTGCAGCTGTTTCAGAACCTGCTGAAAAAGATGAGAAGTCAGGTTTGAACTTTGGTCACTTTGGATGGTTTTTGGAATTCCAAAGACAGATATAAATTGAGTTAATGCTCTCACAATAGAACGTGATGTAAAATTACGTAATGGATATGCTGCCAGTAAACGTGTGTTCAAACACATCACGGTAAACTCCAGACTTCGAACGAGGAAGTGGCCCGACACAATCAACAATAAGATGTTCAAAAGGTTCGCCAACAGCTTGAATTGGTTTCAGAGGTGCAGGTTTCAACACTTGATTCAGCTTATTGGTTAGCTGGCAGGTCTTACATTTTTTTATATAAATAGAGATGTCTCGTTTTAGACACGGCCAAAAAAAATATCGCAGCAAGCGATCATAAGTCTTACGCACGCCCTGATGACCTGATTGATCATGTGCAATTTCGATCACTGCATGTCGAAACTTAACAGGAACCACCACCTGGAAGACAGGATCCCCAACCAAGTCACCTTTGTGAGGAATCCATTTCCTCAGTAACACTCCATCACTGACAAAATATCCATGAGCAAGGTTACCAATTTCTGCAGGAGTGACAGCCCAATGGAAAAGCTCATCCAAAGAGTTATCATCTCGCTGCTCTTTTCCAAGTTCCTCTACCAAAACAGGAAAAGACAACGCAGACAAATCAGGAACAAACAAATCAGCGCAAGCTTTATTACACAGGGTTTCCTTTTGATCAGTCAGTTCCGCCTTTCTATGCTTCATTGCACGAGTCAAGTCAAGTCACCTTTATTTATATAGCGCTTTTAACAATACAGATTGTGTCAAAGCAACTGAACAGCATTAATTAAGAAAATAGTGTCAATAATGCAAAGTGACAATAGTAAACACTAATTTTTCAGTTAAAGACTCATTCATCATTCAATTCAGTGATGTCATCATCCAGCTCAGTTCAGTTTAAATAGTATCTTTGCAATCATTTGCAATCAAGTCAACGATATCGCTGGAAATGAAGCGTCCCCAACTAAGCAAGCCAGAGGTGCCCCCGGCAAGGAACCAAAACTCCATCGGTGACAGAATGGAGAAAAAACCTTGGGAGAAACCAGGCTCAGTCGAGTCACTACACATGCGGCATCTTGACTTCGTTCCATTTCATTTTTATTATTAGCAGTAACTATAGGGAACACTGAACTGTCAGCCCATACACGCTCACCTACTAGTCCGTTTCCTAAAATAATATGAACTCCTTCAATTGGCAAGGCTGGTCGTACTCCCACTAAAACCTCACCTTGAATCAATTCAGACTGAAGTCTTACCTTATGAAGAGGCACAGACAGAACATTCAGTCCTATTCCCCTAATTAACACATTCTCACCAGTATGGGATAATGAGTAAAAC
Organism: Sinocyclocheilus anophthalmus; assembly: GCA_018155175.1. Taxonomy (NCBI): domain Eukaryota; kingdom Metazoa; phylum Chordata; class Actinopteri; order Cypriniformes; family Cyprinidae; genus Sinocyclocheilus; species Sinocyclocheilus anophthalmus. The sequence goes on along the minus strand of JADLZN010009711.1, from coordinate 202,901 downwards.
GGCAGAACAGACTCCAAGATGAATGAATCCATTGATCCAGTATCCCGTAATATTTTAACAGGGACTTCTTTCTCCTCTCCTAAAGATACATAATCTTCTGTAATGAAAGAGGAGTAAGAAGACAAAAATTCAACATCGGGTTTTTGATCTTCAAACATTTCAATCCCTTCAGACAGAACTGGTGCCACCGAAGCGGCAGGCTTAACAGGTGAATGTGCTACAGTTAGTTTGGATTTATTCTTAAGGACTCGACAATCCAATTTCCAATGTCCTTTCTCCTGGCAGTAATTGCATATTTTACTCAGGTCAAATTTTCCCATGAAAACACGGTCATTTTTAGATGGAGACTTTACAGAGGTAGCAGACTGAACATCATGAACATGCACATCAATAAAAATGGATTTGTACGTCAGTACAAAGTTATCGGCTAACGTCGCTGCTTCCTCAGGAGTTTCAACATTGTGCTCATTGATATATATGGCGACACGACTCGGAACAGTGTTTTTAAATTGTTCTAGCACCATCAAATGACTTAAATCTTCAAATGTCTTAATGTCTAGTGCTGTACACCAACGATTAAAGTTTCTCCTCAAATCTCTGACAAATTCTAAATGAGTTTGTACCTCTTCTTTTTTCTGCAAACGAAAACGCTGTCTGTATACTTCTGGTACGCATTCATATGCCTTTAAAATTACAGATTTAACTTTATCATAATCTCTACAGTCATCGACCGACATTGAAGAGAAAACTACTTGTGCTTTCCCGGTTAACACACATTATAGCAAAGCAACACAATATCGTTAGACCAGTCCCTCATTTCTGCCTGTCTGAGATTACATGAAGAAACACAACAAACTGAGACAGACTCAATCCAGAAGAACTGTGACAACGTCTCCAAGATGCTTCAAGAAACCTACCTGCAAAGCTACCTGAAAAACTATGCACAAGTGCACTTAGGGCAAAAGCTGCTTTAAATGCTAAGGATGCAAATGTTGATTTGGTTGCACTTTATTTTACAGTATGTGCAATTACATGTACTTACAGTGTACCTACCTAAGAAAATACTAGTAATATATGGTAACTACATGGGGTAGGTTCAGGGTTATTACAATTACTATAATAAGTACAGAGTATGTACATGAGTAACAGGACTGTAAAATAAAGTGCTACCGTTGATTTAATTTAGTTAATATGAGTTAATTGATAAAGAAAATCTATTTATGACATTAGTTTTGACAGTATCGTCCTTTTATAGCATTTTTACACAAGTGCCTAAAACCTTTAACAGTACTGTAGCTTTGCAGGTAGGTCTCCTGAAGCATCTTGTAGACGGTACCTGTTAACGGGGCTACGAGACGTGGACTGCGGATCCATTCGCAAAAGCCTATTAGACCAAAGGCAGAGACGTGGTCATAAGCAGGGCAGGGGTCAGATGAGGGGGGGGGGGGGGGGGGGGGGGGGGGGGGGAGCAAACAGGTATATGGTGGGCAAAACACAAGAATAGTTCTAGGGCTAGCACAGGTCGACGATCGACAGACAGAATCAAAAGGGGCAAGACAAAAAGGGTGAATCCAGGGAACCAGGCGAAGAACAGAAACCGAGAAGGCTAAGGCTAAGACAATGACAATGACAATGACAATGACAATGACAGGTAGCTATCTCTAGGGGAGAGATAAACGCTGAAACAATACTCGGCAGAAGGAAGGGATAAGAGTGAGTGTTATATAGTGAGGGAGTGATATTAAACAGCTGGGTGCAATCAGTGTAAACAGGTGTGTGCAATTCGTGCTGCGTGCAATCAGTGCAATGCATGATGGGAAAGGTAGTCCGGGGTGATGTGCAACAGTTTGTGTGGTGCGAGAGTCAATGAAATGGAAAGTTCATGGACCGGATTCGTGACAGAGCCCCCCCCAAGGAGCGGCTTCCAAACGCTCAAAACCCTTTACGATTCCGGAGGGCGGTGGACTGGAGGCGGAACAGGGGGAGGGACGGAAGGCCAGGTCCAAGGATAGGAGAGACCAGGGACTGAGGCAGAGCCGGCTGAGCTGAGGACCACCACAGCAGAGCAGACGGAGCAGAGGACCACCACGGCGGAGCGGAGGACCACCAGAGCCAGACAGTAGAACACCACGGCGGGGCAGAGAACCACCACGGGCGGAGCAGAAGACCACCAGAGCCAAACAGCAGACCACCACGGCGGAGCAGAAGACCACCACAGCGGGGGCTGACCGTAGACCATCACGGCGGAGCAGAGGACCACCAGAGTCAGACAGTAGACCACCACGGCGGAGCTGAAGACCACCAGAGCCAGACAGTAGACACCCACGGCGGAGCAGAGGGACCAACAGTACCAACAGTAGCACCACGGCGGGGCAGAGGACCACCAAAGCCAGACAGTAGACCACAACGGCGGAGCAGAGGGAACAGGAAACACCCCTGGTGAACCACACCGATCAGGAGACCATGGCGGAGACAGTAACAACGAGAGAGCAGAGACAGACAAACACAGACAGAACATTGGGGTTGATAGACAAGATAGCATTCCCCCCCTCCCCCCCCCCCCCCCCCCCCCCCCTCCCCACCCGACGGACCCCCAAATCACACCCCACAGACAGACACCAAGCACACAAATAATTCACAAATGGCCTCCATAGCCGGGACAGGACAGGATGAGGATTCCCCGACGGCCTCCATAGCTGTGACAAGACAAGCAGGGAGCTCGCAAACGGCCTCCACAGCTGTGACAGGACGAGCAGGGAGCTAGCAAACGGCCTCTATAGCTGTGACAGAAAGAGCAGGGAGCTCGCAAACGGCCTCTAAAGCTGTGACAGAACGAGCAGGGAGCTCACAAACGGCCTCTATAGCTGTGACAGGACGAGCAGGGAGCTCGAAAACGGCCTCTATAGCTGTGACAGGAAGAGCAGGGAGCTCGCAAACGGCCTCTAAAGCTGTGACAGAACGAGCAGGGAGCTCACAAACGGCCTCCATAGCCGTGACAGAACAGACAAAGAGTTCATAGGCGGCCTCCTTGGCCGGAACAGGACAAGCAGAGAGTTCATAGGCAGCCTCCTTGGCCAGAAAAAGGACAGGCAGAGAGGTCATAGACGGCCTCCTTGGCCGGAACAGGACAGGCAGGAAGCTCATAGACGGCCTCCTTGGCCGGAACAAAACAGACAGAGAGTTCATAGACGGCCTCCTTGGCCGAAACAGGACAGGCAGACAGTTCATAGACGGCCTCCTTGGCCGGAAAAGCACAGGCAGGACATTCATAGACGGCCTCCTTGGCCGGAACAGGGAAAGGCAGGACCCCGCTCCCGCGTTGCGGGCGCCACCACACGCAGGACTGAGAAAAGGTCGCTCTCGGGAGGTTCTGAGCATGCGCGCCACCTTGAAGAGACTTCAGGGGGACATGGCCTTGGGAGACGGCAGTTGACACCGCACCTCGGGAGGTTCTGACAGCATAAGACGCCACATCTTGGAGATGTTGTAGATGGTGCGCTGCTGCCTCTAGCAAATCGCAGTGGAGTATGCGGCCCCGACACACCCTAAAGCAACCCCATAGGGGACAGGGCTGCAGACAGGGGAATGCGTCAGGAACAGGAGGGGTTAAGTGATGGGTCGGGGGATACAAGTGAGGGTCAGACATCAGCGGTTGCAGCTACACTGGACACCAGACTGGATACGGCGGACCGACCCCCGACAATCCTGGAGGCAAAGACAGGAATTGACATGGACTCTGGAGATCAGCTGTGATGCGGACGATCTGGTGAATAGCTGAGAAGTGAAGTGAGTATGGATGAACAGCTGAGCCGTGACGAGGCTCTGGATGAACAGCTGAGACGTCACGAGGTTCTGGATGAACAGCTGAGACATGATGAAGCTCTGGCAGATCAGCTGAGACTTGAATTGACTCATGAAGCTCAGCGGTGACTGAGCTGGCTCATGATAATATGTGTTAAACTGACGATCATGACGTCAACTGGATTGACGAGACTCGTTTGCAAAGGAAGTGACTTGACTAGTCGTGACATAAACTGTGAATTGGTTTGACTGTGATGATCAACTGTGATTAGACTGATAAATAAACTATAGCTGTGACTTGACTAGAATATGATCAAAACTTGAACTTGATTTGCCAGGACGATCAACGGTGATTTGACTAGAATATAACTATCAGCGTGACTGGACCTAGAATCAAACCTATCAGCTCATGTGACTTTGACTAGGATCATGATCCATTAAACTGTGATTCTTGATCTGCCCCCTGCGATAAACTTGTGTTTGATAGAATCATTAAAACTACAAACTGTGACTTGACTAGACTCATATATCGCTGTGACTTGACCTAGAATCGTGAAAATGAATGTAATTGACCGACTCGTGAAGATCAGCTGTGACTTGACTCGACTCCTGAAGATCAGCTGTGACTAGACCTGGCTCATGATAATGAATTGGACGACTAGCCCCATGCAATATCAGTTGTGACTTAGCTGGACTCAGAACGTCACTGTGACCTAGACTAGACTCAGACGATCACTGTGCTTGGATATCAGGAAGAACAGCTGTGGCTCGACTGAAGTCAGGAAGAACAGCTGTGACTAGACTAGACTCAGGAAGAATAACTGTGGCTTGACTAGACTCAGGAACAACAACTGTGGATTGACTAGATGCGGTTGTGTCCGCCATCTTGTGATCAGGCTCCGCAACTGCCGCCATTTTGTGAGCTTGCTCTGGTTCAGCCATCACCTCAGTCACAGACATGGTGTCGCTTCCTTCCTCCGCGACACCCACCGTGAACGCTGAACCAGTAGTCAGCAAGGCATAGTCAATAAAGTCCTTTAAGCTCCAGTTGCATTCACTCCTTGGCATACGAGATTTCGTGGGTTCATTAAGTCCAAACCGAAACAAGTCCTTAAAATAAAATCTCATCATAAAGTGGTACCTGATAAGATAGTTCACAGAACCGGTGAACATACTCCTCAATAGAAAGACCTCCTTGCCGAAGATGTAGCAGCTCAGTGACTGGGTCCATACCAGGCCAGAGTCCACTGAAAAAGCCGCTGGATCCTTGTGTGGCCGAGTATTCTGTTACGGGGCTGACGAGACGTGAGACTTGCGGATCCATTCGCAAAGCTTTATTAGACAAAGGCAGAGACGTGGTCATACAGCAGGCATGGGTCAGATGAGAGCAAACAGGTATATGGTGGGCAAAACACAAGAATAGTCCTAGGGCTAGCACAGGTCGACGATCGGCAGACAGAATCAAAAGGGCAAGACAAAAGGGGTGAATCCAGGGAACCAGGCGAAGATCAGAAACAGAGAAGGCTAAGGCTAAGGCTAAGGCTAATGACTAGGGCTAAGGATAAGGCTAATGATTTTTTTTTTTTAGGGTAAGGCTAAGCTAAGGCTAAGGCTAATGAGAGGGCTAGGCTTAAGGCTCATGACTAGGGCTAAGGTAAGATAGGCTCCGTAAGGTTTAGCATCTCTAGGAGTGATAATGCTGAACAAATACTCGGCAGAGGGACAGGCTAAGAGTGAGTGTTATTAGTGAGGTGGCGGGGACGTGAGGTTGAAAAGCTGGGTCAATCGTGTAAATCAGTGCTGTGTGCAATCAGGGCTGTGTGCAGTCAGTGCAATGAATTATGGGATATGTAGTCTGGGGTGCTATGCAACAGTTTGTGTGGCGCGAGAGTCAATGAAATGGAAAGTTCATGGACCGGATTCGTGACAGAACCACAGTTCTTCTGGATTTAGTCTGTCTCAGTTTGTTCGCATCTCGAGAAAAGACAAAGCTGTCACTGGGTAGTTAGTACCTGTCAAAGCAATTTTGGTTTTTTGTACCTTTTAGGTATTAATATGTACACTTTAGGTATTATGTATCTATTAGGTACTAATATGGATGTTAGGTACAAAGGTGGACTTTTGAAAAGGTACGCCCCAGTGACAGCTTTTGTACCTTTTTTTCTGAGAGTGTGTTTCTTCATGTAATCTCAGACAGACTGGATGATGATCAGATCAGATCTCTGTGTGGAGCACTGGCTGTTGTCAGACTCCTTGTGCAAACAAAAATCTCACTGGGTTATTACAATTAATAGCAAAATGAATGTTTGGAAATGTAAACTGTTATTTCCTAGTGACACACTACAGCAAAAGATAGAAATAACTGAAACCATTTTTTTTAGCTGGTGAAAATACTAGTGTTCAGTTATTTTGGCCACCACTGTAATTTTAAAACAGACTACAAAAAAATGAAACACTGTTCTGATCACAATTTGTATTTGTTGCATACAGTATATCAGACTTTCACGTTCTAATATGCAGTCTGCGTAGTCACTCATCCTGCTGCCCACATATTAAAAAACTGGGGTGGTGATTTAATGACTAAAGAATGGCATCTTTAGGAAGATCTATGAAAATGTCTGTTAATGCATTTTTAATGTTTTAATCCTTTATTAACCCTATATTTTTCAATTCTAGGAATCACACTATGGGACAAAGAGCAGCTGCAGCAGAGTATACGTGCTCATCCTCAAATTAATACAGGTCTCAGTGTTACAGCTTCAGACTCCATTGAGGAAAAATCTCACTTACTGAACATTGACGGTTGTCTAAAATTGAGTCTTTTAAGTGGACTCGTCAATGTAAGTGGAGAAGCCAAGTATCTTAGTGACACCAAGAAGTAATTCAAACAACAGAGACTGACCTTACATTATCATTCAACCACCAGGTTTGAAGCACTGACCATGAATCACTTGGCTTCTGGAAATATAGCTCACTACGAAGTGTTTGATAATGATACAGCCACACATGTGGTGACAGCTGTGCTGTATGGGGCAAATGCTTGCTTTGTTTTTGATAGAGAAGTTTCATCAGATGAAAACAAGAGCACTGTAGAAGAAGTAAAAGCTGCCTTTGAGAAACTAAAGGGCATTTCAATAGGTGCACAGATTGATATGAGACCGTTCAAAAATTCAGTTGCACATTTTACGGTGACTTCCAGCTACCATCTAATCCAGCCTCTTTTGAAGATGCTTTGAGGGTTTTTGCTGATCTTCCAAAACTGCTGGGAGACAACAAAGAACTTGCAGTTCCATTGAGAGTTTGGCTTTATCCCTTGGACAAACTATATTCATCTGCTGCAAAACTTCAAAAAGAAATCCACACAAGTCTAATCAGAAATCTTGAATTAGTAATCGAGAGCTTAAACATCACTGAAATGAAATGCAGTGACCTTCTGAAGGACGCACCTTCTTTGGCTTTTACAGGATTTCGTAATAAAATCATGCACATGAAGCAAAATTGCTCTGCCTATAAGTTGAGTCTCATGAAGAAACTTGGCTCTCTTTTGCCAAAAATCCGTGGGGACTTGGAAAAGGAAACAGCCCTGATTGATCTTCTTCGTAATCATGATGAATGTCCATTCAGAGGAAGTGATCTTGAACAATGGTTCAAAGAGAAAGAAACAGAATCCCTCACAATTAAATCACTACTTAGACAACTGAATGATTCTGGAGCAAAGGTGGAAGAGAATCTGGATGAGATTTTGATGGATCTTGATGTTGAAAATGTGGTTAGCTACACTTTCCCATCATTTGAGTGGCCAGATGTGCTCCTTTCTAAGCAAAAGGCCTTCCTGAGTCTATCAGCAAAAGACAACAATGACGGAAATGCACCGGATCCTGAACAAAACGCTGTGTTCACTCCTAACGTCAAAATGACTATGAGGAGAAACCTGACAATCTTTAAAAACCTGATCAAATCAAATACATGTAAATCAACTAAATTTATTGTCGCATCAAAAGAGATTAAAAACCTTCCAGGTTCATGCATTCTCCTGTATGAAAATGGATCTGAGGAAGCCACTCGTTTCACTCCTCCATTAAAACCATCCTGCCCAGTCATTGAACAGATCACAAGTGACAGAGTGGTTTTGAAGGTGTCTTCATCATGTCCTGCAACAGAAAAGCTCAGCTTACTGTACAAAATGAAGGAAGTGAAGGACTGGAAATATCAGTCTGTGCTACAGGGACAAAGTACAGTTACTCTGACAGATCTCAGATCTGACACTGAGTATGAGGTCAAATGTGCAGCCGTGGGGAAACTGAACTACTCCGTAGACAGTGATGACGTCAGAGTTACTACACACCCAAGCAAAAGCAGAGAGGTATGATGCTTATTCATGAAATACCAACTAATACCACTTCTCCATACAGAAATTGATGAATTTTTGTAATATTTGCAAGACGAATGTTTGGAAATCGAAAACTGATATTTCCTACTGGCACACCAAAACAAAATATATAAATAACCATTTTAAATGATTTTGAGAAATGTCTAATAAAACCGTAGGCAACAACAAATAGCTTGGCAGGTTGTCATGGAGAAAGAATCAAATTTGTGCAGGGAGCTGATCAGTATAATTTTATCATAGGTGTTCATGGTCTTCTCTGATGATGAGAGGTTCTTAATCAGAGGGTCACAAGTAAATAATTGTATACTACTAATAATCTGAAACAACATCTAGTGTTTGTAGATTCAAGAGGCCAGCTACTTTAGCACTCGAATTGTACAAAACTCAGAAGTGTCAGCAAACCTTGCAGAAAACTTTACTTTAACTGCTAAAGTTGCTAAATACCAAACTATGTGGTGATTTCATAATAGGTGTGGTCTAGGGCTCTGGCTTCTTTGAAGTAGAAATCTTCTCCAGTAACAGTATCCAGCTAACAAAAATCTGTTCCAAGAACATTTTGCTAACATTCCCACTAAGTTATATAAACATTATTTCTGAATGTTTTGTAAGCGTTTAAACAGTCCAGTTTTTTAATGTTTGAGGAACATTCTAATCTACCATTGTCATAACGTTATGAGAACCTTATATTTGAATGTTCTCTCTATGTTTGAAACACCCATATTTTGTTATGAGAATGTTTTTTACAGATTATACAAACGTTCCCTTTGATCTTTTATATCGGTTATGGCAACGTTATTTCTAGATGTTTTGTAAACGTTCGAAATGTCCAGTTTTTTTATGTTTGAGGAACATTTATTTTTGTTTATGTGAACATTACAGGAACATCTCAATCTACCATTGTCATAACGTTATGAGAACCTTATTTTTGAATGTTCTCTCTACGTTAAAAACACCCATATTTTATGTTATGAGAATTTTTTTTTATAATTATATAAAAGTTGGACAAACATTCCCTTTGATCTTTTATACCTGTTATGACAGTGTTATTTCTGAATGTTTTTGAACTATCAAAATGTCCAGTTTATTTACATCAAGAAAGAACTTTTCCTCATGGTGATGTGAATGTTAAAGAACCATTCCATTCTAACATTCTGAATACATTATGAAAACATATCTGGATGTTCTTTTAACATTTAAAAAACAATTTTTTTTTATTTTTATTTTGACGCAATATTTACACTGAAGCTCACAGGCTATGGTAAGGGGCATGACATTTCCCGAGCTCCGAGTGCTGCCAATCACAGCCAACAGCCACCGCCCTGCTGACCGACAAGCACACACACCGCCCAGCTAAGCCGATCACAGCACACACCGGCCCGCAGCCGATCACAGCACCACACCCCACCGCCCAGCTAACCTATCACAGCCACACCTGGCCCAGCTACCAATCACAGCACGCAACCGGCCAGCTAACCAATCCCAGACAGCACCGGCCCAGCTATCCCGATCACAGCTAACCACTGGCCCAGCTAACCAATCACAGCACACACCGGCCCAGCTAACCAATCACAGCACACACCGGCCCAGCTAACCAATCACAGCACACACCGGCGCAGCTAACCAATCACAGCACACACCGGTCCAGCTAACCAATCACAGCACATTTTGTATTTCAGATTGCAGGCCTTCATATGATACAGGAACTATTCAAGCCGTTCATGCCAGACTGAGGAGAGAGGTATTGTAATAATGTAAAATATGTGAAAAATAATGTATTTTTCGAACAACCTAGTATGAGAGTCTGTTCTAGTACACCCCCAAAACAAAATCAAGACTTTGTAAAAGAGCATAATAGGACCCGTTTAACATAGGGCTGGACAATAATTAAATAACAATATGTATCGCAATATACATTTTTTTTCAATAAATGTTATATTATTTTTAAACACATTTCCGATATTTCGATATACATTACCAGTGTTTCCCATACGTTGATTTATTTGTGGCGTTTGACTTCGTTGAATAAACATGAGCACTGCACGTTTCAAAATCAAAACGCGGCGCTGGTGTTTTATATGAATGTATCTCTGAAGGTAACCGACTGTCTTCAGAAAAGTTTTGGCATTTTCATTTTATCTGATAAAAGTAGCATTCATGAGCAGAGCTGCTTTGAAGCTGTTACTGGGGAAACCGCTAGTTCTATCACTCTCAAGGCACCTCCTGCTGGCAGATAATCAGTTGCATTTTCAATAATAAGCCCGTCTCCAGCAACATGATTTTGTTGTTGCTCTTTTTTGTTTGTTTGTTTTAATTTTTTTCCTACAGCAACTCAGAGCACTTTTCATACTCTTTATCCTGGCTGAAGCACATTTGTTTCAATCTATAAGAATAATCGGCCTGCACTACCAGTCAAAAGTTTTTGAACAGTAAGATTACATTTTTTATTACTTTTTTTTAAATTCTCTTCTGCTCACCAAGCCTGCTTTTATTTGATCCAAAATACAGCAAAAGCAGTAATGTTGTTAAATATTTTACTATTTAAAATAACTGCTTTTTATTAGACTATATTTTAAAATATAATTTATTTTCTTGTTCCTGTATTAAATCTGAATTTTCAGATCATTCACGCCGTCTTCAGTGTCACCATGATCCTCAGGAATCATTTAATTGATGATTTTTGCTGATTATCATATTTAATCCAGTTGGGTACATTTTTTCTTCCAGGATTCTCTTTGATGATAAAAATCACCAAAGATCAGTCATTTACTGAAAATAAAAGCTTTTTGTAACATTTCTACATATTCTATTCAAAAGCCTGAGCGTATAATTTTTTTTATTTTTTATTAAGAATTAATACTTTTATTTAGCAAGGAGGCTTTAAACGGATCAAAAGTAATGATAAATATTTTATTATATAATCTTACAAAAGATTTTCTATTCAGATCAAGCTGTTCCCTTTCAGTCGGTCACTCTCGACGTCACGTCGGATGACCGCCGAATTGGGGATGCTCGCTTAGAAGACACTCCACTTCGATGTAAAACTAATTGACCAATGGCACATTGGCAGCATATTCATCCAGCTGCCCGCTGATCACACGGAGTAATAATTACGCAGCAGATTCAGCGCATATTTCAGCTTTTTGTTTCGGAGCCGAGCGATCACATCGTTCGCTCCTGACTACTCTACGGAGAGAACACTGAACGAGTTCAGCACGCTCTTGGAGAACTCTTCGTGTTGGCGGACGGCGTGTTTTTTGTTTCACCCGTGTCGAGTGGGTTGAACACATCAGGCTGCGGCAATTTCGGGTGCGTCTTTTTAAAGACGACGTTGCGTGGCAAACTTGACATTATGTCTTTGTAAAGACGATGTGGGTCTTGCTATAGACAACGTATCACCTGGGCATTCTGGATGCGGTCGTTTCCTGGCGCTGGGTGATGGTCACGATCGCTGCCTCATGTGCTTGGGCATTTAGCACGCTGAGGTGGTGTTTGTGGATGAGTCATGTTCTCATTGTGGGAAGATGATAATCTCGGAGTCGTGGGCCAAGCTCCGTTTCCTCAAGGGGTGGAGTTCCGTTGCCTCTGCCTCGATCCAATTCTTCTCATGGCGGCAGCCAGGGGGGGCTAATTCAGGCAGTAGCGCAGGTGGTCTGAGGCACTCCGCAGCCAGTTGAACTGCCAATGGAACGTGCTGGGCCCTCCACAAGGAGCGTACCAGCCGTATCCTTTGGCGCTCCTCCCGACAACTGGATGTTCTACTCGCCTGTAACAAAGAAAAAAAAAAAAATCGAGGGTGAGTCCGAGCTTTTCTGGAAGGAAGATTCGCCTGCGCTGCTCTCCTCTGGGACTGTAGCAATGCCTGAATCAGATCTGTAAATAACGGCTATGCTTTCCCGGGCCGCCGTCGGGGTAGGGCTCGAGTGGAGACTTCCACCGTGTCCCGAGCCCTCAAGGTTGGATGACTGGTTCTTCAGGGTGGTCCGCGCTGGTTCTCAGCACCCCGCCTCTGTGCCTTTCTTCCCGGAAGTGCATGAGGAACTCAACAGGTCGTGAACGGCTCCTTTTACTGCCGAAATCCGATCTGCTGGTTCCTCCTCCCTCAACACCCTCAATGGTGGGGCAGCTAGGGAGTTACAAGGGTCCCCCCGGTGGAGCGGTCGGTTGCGATGCAAGTGTGTCCTAATACCGCCTCCACCCAGCGGGGAGAACCGTGCCTGCCCTCCCGGGTCTGGAAGTACTCGACTGGCCAGCGATACTTACGGCATGTGGAGAAGCTGGCTCCGCCTTACATGCTACGGTGCTACCGCAGGTTCTTCAGGCTAAGGCACTGAGGGACCTGCACGAGGGTGGTCATGACCCAGAAGTCCTCAAAGAACTCTGCACCGCTACGGACCTCGCACCATGAGCGACGAAGGTTACGGCGCGGTCTCTGGGTCGTGCGATGTCCACTATGGTGGTCCAGAAGTGCCAAAACTGGCTGTGTCTGGTCGAATTTATGAGGGACGCCGACATAGTTCGGTTCCTTAATGCCCCTGTGTCCCAGATCGGCCTCTTCGGCGATGCGGTCGAGAGCCTGGCCCAGCAGTTCTCGGCTGTACAGAAGCAGACTGAGGCGTCCACCCGTCCGCCGGCCACAGCGCCCTAGCCTGCTCATCGCCAAGGGCGGCCCCCTGAGTCCGCCCCCCGCTCCCACGCCGCATCTGCTCCGGTCGGGCTCGGGCTCCCGTCAAATCTGGCGGTGAGCAAAAGAGTAAGAGGCCCCGGGACGGGCGACCCAGAGAGGGAGGAAGCTGCTCTCGGGGGATGGTGAAGGCACCTCTCCCTCCCCCGGAGGAGGGCTGGGTGGAGAATCTGGAAAATCTCGATGAAAGAGCGGTTTTCTCTGTCCCTGGGTCCCGGGAGGGTACAGAGAGTTGTGGACGGACCAACACCGGACCACGCTCATCCTCCTCCTTTGCCAGCTGGCAGCAGCGGGCAGTTCGAGAGAGTCAACGAAGGCCCCACTCACGCACCCTCTGCCAAACTGTGGAACAAGGTAAGTGCTGCACCGCACACTCAGACCCCTCTTCAGTCCGCTCACAAGCCGCCCGAGTTGGGTCCCTGCGTTCCACTTCTCTGCGCCACTGCGGGTACGGCGGTGGTTCCGTTGGTCCTGCTTGCACGGTATCTGGGAGCCTGCTAGAGCTACCCAGCCCGTCTCGATGGTTCCTTCGAACCATCAGCCTCGGCTATGAGATTCAGTTCGCCCGGAGTCCCCCCAAGTTCAGTGGCATTCCCCTTCACAACAGTGAAGGCGGCCGATGGTCCTGTCTTGCGGGCGGAGGTCGCAGTCCTACTGGCGAAGGATGCGATAGAGCCGGTCCCTCCAGCCGATGTGAGGTCGGGGTTTTACAGCCCTTACTTTCTTGTACCCAAGAAAGGCGGTGGGTTACGACAAATCTTGGACCTGTGTGTCTTGAACCGGGCCCTTCACCGGTTACCGTTCAAGATGTTGACGCAGGAACGCATCTTCGGGTGCACCCATCTCCGAGATTGGTTTGCAGCGGTCGACCTGAAGGACGCGTACTTCATGTGTCGACCCTTCTGACCATTGCTGTGGTTCGCGTCCGAAGGACGAGCATATCAGTATGAGGTCCTGCCCTCCGGGCTTTCCCTGAAAAAAAAAAAAAGTGCCCCATGTCTTCACATAAGTTGCGGAGGCACCCCTTGTTCCCCTGAGAGAACAGGGCATTCGCATTCTCAACTACTTCGACGAAGCAGTCTCAGGATCAGTTGTGCGAACACAGGGACTTGGTGCTCTCACACCTCAGCCTGTTGGGCCTTCGGGTCAACTGGGAAAAGAGCAAACTCTCCCCGACGGAGAGGATCTCTTTTCTCGGTATGGAGTTGGACTCGGTCGAATAGACAGCACGCCTCACGCAGGAACGTGCTCAGTCGGTGTTGAACTGCTTGATTACATTCAAGAGCAGGGTGGTGGTCCCACTGAAACAGGTTCAGAGGCTCCTGGGACATATGGCAGCTACGGCGGCAGTCACGCCGCTGGGGCTGCTCCATATGAGACTGCTGCAGCACTAGCTCCATGGCCGAGTCCCTAGGTGGGCGTGGCAACGCGGCATTTTCCGGGTCCAAGTTACACCGGCCTGCCGCCAAACCTTCACCCCGTGGTCAGACTTTGCGTTTCTCCGGGCAGGAGTGCCCCTAGAACAGGTCTTCAGACATGCTGTGGTTTACACGGATGCCTCAACCACCGGCTGGGGGGCCACGTACAACGGGCTTGCAGTGTCAGGGGTTTGGACGGGGCCCCAACTGCACTGGCACGTCAACTGCCTCGAGTTACTGGCAGTGCACCTTGCCTTGAGCCGTCTCAAAGGGCGCTTATGAGGCAAGCATGTACTAATCTGCACGGACAACACAGCGACCGTCGACAACACGAGCTAAGGGCTGGCTCCCTCCCACCCTCAAAGTCAGAGAAAAAAAAGAAAAAAAAGAACCCCGTAGAAGGGAAGTCGCTGGGGAAGCATGACCTGGTCATCGGGTTCCTTAAGGGGGCGAAAAGGTAAATCCTCTACGGCCCCCCTCTATACCCTCTTGTGACCTGTCTCTAGTGCTCAAAGCACTGCAGCAGGGCCCATTTGAGTCTTTGCAGTCAGTCTAGCTAAAGTTTCTGTCAATGAAAACTCTGCTCCTGCTTGCATTTGCCTCCATCAAGAGGGTAGGGGACCTGCACGCATTTTCGGTCAACGATTCGTGCCTAGAGTTTGGGCCGGCTGACTCCCAGGTAACCCTGAGGCCCCGGCCCGGCTATGTGCCCAAGGTTCCCGCTACGCCCTTCAGGGATCAGGCGGTGAACCTCCAAGCGCTGCCCTCGGAAGAGGCAGACCCAGCCCTGGCTTTGCGCTGCCCCGTCCGAGCCTTAAGGTGCTACGTAGACCGGACACAAAGCTTCAGGACCTCAGACCAGCTCTTTGTCTGTCACGGGGGCCGGCAGAAGGGGAATGCTGTCTCTAAGCAGAGGATGGCCTACTGGATAGTGGATGCCATCACCCTGGCGTATCAGGCACAGGGTGTGCCCTGCCCGTTCAGGTTGCGAGCTCATTCAACTAGAGTGTTGCATCCTCCTGGGCGCTGGCTCGTGGCACCTTGCTGGCAGATATCTGTAGAGCTGCGGGCTGGGCGACCTCTAACACGTCCGCTACACTCTATAGCCTTTGTGTGGAGGCGGTATCCTCCTGTGTTCTCACCTCAAACAGGTAGAGGCACTGAGAGGCCCGGTTAGTGTCGGCTTGCTAAAACTACTCCAGAGAGTCTATATAGTAGACCCTGTTGAGCTCCTCCGTCCCCTTGGCAGCCAGACGTGGCAGAGTGTCCGGCGCCAGGCCTTCACTCGTTGAATCCTCGAGAACCGGTAGAAGGCTGGGTTCCATATGTAAGACCTAAGTGGATCTCATATGTGTTAAGTCCACGGTATAGCCTCGAGCCCGTGTTTCCCCGGCAGACTTCTGCCATTCCAAGAGGGTTACGATCACCTCCAATCTTCCATATGCACATATAAGGAATGTTCACATGTTTTTTTTTTTCTTCCGACCCTCCTTTGGGAAGGTTGGAGCTCCGTACGTCCCTGTTTCCCAAAAAACAAAACAAGTAGAACGGGTACTTTTTCCCAGTGTTATCCAGTCTTACTGATTGGGTAGTGCCATAGCAGCAGTATCTGGTCCTCTTGTGCAAGCCCTGGCCTACGCCAAAAAGTAGGGGCGCAGGTGGCTTCCACAGGACACTGGAAGGGGCAGTACCTGTGGCCCTTTTTTTAGGGATCCCAATTCGTCTGTCATCCGACGTGACGTCGAGAGTGACCGACTGAAAGGGAACGTCTCGGTTACGTATGGTGACCCTCGTTCCCTGAAGGAGGGAACGGAGACGTCACGTCCCGTCGCCACGGCTGCTGTACCACCACTGAGCGGCTGGGTCACTGGCTTGGCTCCTCAGCGAAAACCTGAATATGCGCTTCATCTGCTGCCTACTTATACTAACGCTGTTATCAGCGGCAGCTGGATGCAATAATCACATCCCAGTGTGCATTGGTTCGTTTAGTTTACACTCGAAGTAGATTGGTTCCTCTAAGCGAGATCCCAATTCGTCGATCACCGACGTGACGTCTCCGTTCCCTCCTTCAGGGAACGAGGGTTACCATACGAACCAATACGTCTTCTGAACTTTCTATACATTCAAGTAACCTGAAAAAAATCTACTCAGCTGTTTTCACCATTGAACTAAATATTAGAATGATTTCTGAAGATCATGTGACTGAATGATGCTGAAAATTCAGAGCTTTGAAATCACAGGAATAATTTACATTTTAAAATATTTTCACATAGAAAACAGTTATTTTAAATAAAAATATTTCAAAATGTTACTGTTTTTGCTGTAATTTGGATCAAATAAATGCAGGCTTGGTGAGCAGAAGAGACTTCTTTAAAAAACATAAAAATCTCACTGTTCAAAAACTTTTGACTGGTAGTGTATGTTAGCTGAAGGTTGGTTAGTTCTCAAAGAACGTTAATAAGGGGAGTCTGAGATGTTTATTTGACAGTGATTTCACATTTCTTGTTTATATGAAGGCTAAAATAAAACAAGTTGAACATTAATTTATTTGTGCTGTTTTTTTTTACCTAAAATATTATATCGTTTTATGGGAGGAGGTTTCATAGACTTGGCAAATAGATTTTTCATAGGTATGTACCTGTTGTAGGCATTCTTGGCAGATTTTATGAGGCTTTTTTAATAGTGTTCATATCGATATCGGAATTATATCGTATCGTCTGAAATTAAGAAATATATCGTGATAGGCCTATACATTTAAGCCATATTGTCCAGCCTTATACTTAACATTTTATCTTTATGTAAATATCCTTCAAATATTGCCCCAAGAACTTGTTTTAAAATAATCAAGAGTTTAACGATTTCTTTTAGCTACGTACAAATATGGCGATCATCACACACCCACAGGTAGGCGTACAATGAGACCTGCTGTGTGAGTAAGATTAATGAATCACTGGGAGCGCAACAAAGCACGTTCAAATGACATAAAAAAATGAACCTGCTGCATTACATTTAAATTCGGTCACCACTAAACATAAAAAAAGATATAGCTGCAAGCAGCTATTACGGGGCCAAGCACTCCAAAGGCAAAATGAGGAGCTAAGCATGGCATGGAGCATCAGACCAAATGCAACAATTAGTAATAAAAGCAATTTTAGGATGATTGTAATTGAAATGGCTGAAAAATCAAAAATACAACCTCTAGTAATATGATTAAATGGCTGAAAAATAAAAAATATAACCTCTAGTAATATGATAAAATTACTTATCACTTTTGACCAACAGGTGGTGCTGTAATCAAATCCTTTGACAAGTTTGTTGTCATTATGTCAAAGCTTTGCAGAGATACAGCCTCAGAGTCATTTTGGCATCGTGCCTCAAATTTGTAGCGGTGCTGTACAAAAATGGTTTAGTCTATCGACACGAAATCCCTCACTTTTTGTCAGCATGGTCTGAAGATGATATGATTCAAATCTGGTGAAAATCGGACGAACGGTCTAGGAGGAGTTTGAAAAAGTAGGTTTTTAAAGAATATCAAAATGACGGACAGGAAGTTTGGCTGACTATGGCGACATTGGTATCACTGTTCTCAGCATGACCCAAGGAATCTATTAATACCAGTCTCATAACAATAGACAACATTCACAGAAAGCGATTAGCATTTATTTGAAATTTCATTATAACTGTCTCAAAACTTTGAGTACTTTCAGGTCATGGTCTCGATGGTACATTCAAAGTTTCGTAATGGTACACCAATGCATTCGTAAAATATAGCATTTTATATCATAATACTCTATTGTAGTCAATGGCAATTTCATGTTTTGTTCAATTATAGTGCCACCAAGAGGCACAATCCCACCAAATTTTGTATGTGTCCTTAGAGTGTGCCTATACATATGTGTGTCAAATTTGGTGAAAATATCTCATTTTGTTTTGGAGTTATAGACATTTTTATATATGAGAAGAGAAAAAAATGACTGATGGCCGACTTTGTTTGCATTTTTTTGCCACTTACTATCAAAATTTTGGCAATTGGGCATTAGCATATAGCCAGCACGCTATGTTTTCGAATTTCCTACGGTGGTTTTGTGTCGATTGGAGTAACGGTTTCTAAGATATTGGCAAATGTTTTTTAAGCGCTAAAATGCAACGTTGCACAAACCATAAGGCAAAACCTGGCATGTTTGTTATCGCTGGACTCTGCAAAGATTCAGGAGTCAAAAATATTTGAATTTACCACTAGGTGGCGCTGGATCAAAACTTCTCACACTACTTCAGGGCATCATGCTGATAACCCATACCAAGTTTCGTAACGATATAGCATTTTACTATAAAATTCAAAATGGCCAATGCCCAAAATGGCTGACATGGGAAAATTATATCATTCAACTTGGCATGCTGCACCTAATCTAAAGAGACCTTTAGAGTTTTGTGATTTTTGGCCAAACCATTCAGAAGTTATAAGCAAAAATATGCATTTTTCATATCTCCTGACCACTAGATGGCACAGCGCCGAAACACTGCAGGTAGTCTCAGGTCATGCTTGATATAACACACACCAAGTTTGGTCTCAATACACCAAACCGCTGCGGCGATATAGACTTTCATCCATTTTTGTGGCCTTTTCGTAGAATTCATTCACAGTTGACTAATCAACTTGAATTCCATAACTTTTTGCTAGCATGGTCTGAAGATGTCTGAGCCAGTTTTGATGAAAATCGGACAAACAGTCTTAAAAGGGGGGGAACCGGTTTCGAAAAAGTAGGTTTTTCGAACAATTGAAAATAGCGAAAAAACTAAACCTTACGATTTTTTTATTTTCCTTCTGTGTCTTATGGTTCAAAAGTTATTAGCATAAACATGAGTGAAAATTTGGACAAGTGGTGGCGCTAGAGAGTTTGAGTAAGAGACTCCAATTTTGCTGTGGTTAATGTTGAGATTGTCCTCTATCTGTAAGTAAAACCAACTCACCTTTAGAACGGTGGCACCTGCCTTCAAAATCAACCTATAACGGCTAGCTGCAGATTTTAAAGGATGTATGGAGCACATGCGCCCAGGTGTGTAACCGGAAGTAAGTTAACCTATTTGAAAGGAGTTAACCTATTTGACCATTACACACGCGTCTCGTGCATGAGCGCCACATTTTTAAGACGCCGTGTCAAGTTAAAGAATCTCAATTTTTACAAGCAGCGCAGCTCATCAATGTCAGTTCCACAGTGGACCTATCAGGAACCTCCAGAGGCACGGCAAGCGTTGCAAGCAGGGCCGTTTCTAGCCAATTTGAAGCCCTAGGCGAAATCCCTATTGCCCCCCCATCTCTCCTATATATACAGTATAATTCTTTTCAGACACCAGTTGCTTGTCACATTCAAATTGGTTGTCATAGTAACAACACTATTTTGTGGAGATTCAGTGCATTGAGTTCCACAAATCTGAATGCATTATTTGTAAATTGACTGTTAAGATAAACATTTTGCACAATTTAGTATCTGTAATATCATTGTGTTGCCACTAGATGCTATGTAACAATCCCTAGTGGCTAAGACATTGCACATAATTTACACATAAATCACACATAAATTAATTATTACATTTTGATTTGGATACTATGTACTATACTACTACATATTGTTTAGATATTATCAATGGCTACTTTTTTGTCTTTATCTGTTTTTTGTTCAATTTTTTTGTTGTTGTTTCTTGAAACATTGATTTAAAGTGTCAGTTATTGCATTATTATTTCAGTCAAACCTATAAAACCTCTTTGTTACCCCAAACTACATATAAAAGCTTTATCAGTGGCATAAAAGTAACCAGTGCAGCTACTTAATCATTTGCTACTCGTTAACGTCCGCTTTAAATAACGTGACGCTCTGCCCTCTATGACGCTGCTCCCATTAAGCGCTGTTGGAAGTGAATGAATTGATTCAGCATTTCGACACCTCCGTAAGGATGCATTTAACTCGACAAAGCGGTCTAATAAAGGATGTATTGATCTCGTGAATTAGCGAATTTTACTATACAAATATTTTTTAATTGGATGTTAAAGTTTATATGGGAATATTACATGACACGCTGATCCTTTAACAATGCATTGGCGCAAAAAACACACACTTTTGGACAAATCTGCCACAAATATTTGGACAAATGTGCCACAAATACCGCTTAAACTAAATACTGATTTTGTGCACTTTATTTACTGTACCAAAATTTTAAATGGGCCTTTGAACTTTATTGCATGGCAATAGTGTACCATCTCCAAGTATGACGATATAGCCCACTGATCTAATGGCGTTGTTGAGCGCTCCAAATGCAAACTTTGCATGCAACAATCAGGCAGCAATTGACAGCACTCTGATCCAGTGGCATACAGGCGTCGTCAGATTGACAGTACTCTAGCCCAATAATGTTGGGGGATCCAGTGGGGGCAGTCATATTTCAGGGTGACCGTGCCACTCTTTATCACAACCTGGTTAAAAGTGCCAATACGTGCTTTCATTGGCGCCCCTTCAGCTGGTGGCGTCCTAGGCGACCGCCTAGCTCGCCTATTCCTAGAAACGGCCCTGGCTGAAATCTTTTGTTTACAGTAATCAATTTGACATGGTTCAAGGCTGGGTCAGGAGGTCTTTCTGTGTGAAGTTGGCATGTTCTCCCTGTGTCAGTGTGGGTTTACTCCCATTTCCTCTCGCAGTACAAAAAAAACATGCAGGTGAAGTTTACTGAAGATGTGAAATTGCCCTTCCCTTGATGTGTGTGCATGTGTGTATAGATCAATTTGTGTGGATTAAGTTGCATATAGATTAACTTGTTCTTACCATGAATATTGCTATAGATGCTGAAATGGGGTTAAGAAAAAATAAACAAAAAGGACCTTCGAGACACAAATTTCGTCAAAAGGATGTTTTGAGAATTTAGTTATAAGAATGTTTTCTCTTAATATTATTAAATATAATAATTTAATAATATTGAAATATTAAAATTATAAATTAAATTATAAAATAATAATTAAATAATATTAGGCCTACGAGCAGGGGAGGACTGAGTGATTTGGGGGCCCTACGCAAATTCCAGGTATGGGGCCCCAACACAAAAACTATGTGCTCTTTTACGCCTAACCCTTATTTTGCTTGCTCGCTCTCATAGTTTATAGTTTATTTATCCCTTCACAACCAGTAATAAGTCAACCTGATGTTGTTCTAAAGCCATATTAGGCTACCTTATTTGTTTTTTCGGCTCACAAAATTAGATTAAAAAAAATGCTTGCAGTTCATTTAATAAATTGTAGACTTTTTCATTGTTTTTACAAACATAAAATTAGCCCATGCAACTCATTTCATATTCCAAGTGTTCTGAAGGCATACGGTAGAGTTTGCCAAGAAACAAATTGAAAATGTAATCTAAGTTAGCCTATTATTAAGCGAAAATCTCCTGTAATTGCATTCGTGGATGTATACGAGTGCGCACCAGTTCACGCCGGCGCGCCTAGGAAAAGCACACAAGCGAGTCATTTTGAAACATCAAGACAAATAAAATTATGACCTGAAACCCAATACTTTCTTTACTGAGGTGAATATCTCTGTTCTGAGACAGTCAGACAGTATTATACAGCCTAGAATGCGGGAAAAGAGCACTCCCTCATATGATCACTAAAAGCTGTCACTCGCTTCAGTTCATTGCGATCTTACGACGTTCCATTAATAAGTTCTCTACACGGCACTTGACAAAAACTAGCCATTTTGAGCGGTGAGTGGATTCTAACTTAAAAGCCTCTGACTGTCTGTTGTGTTCAAGAAATTAAACAATATGTATGTGATTGGTTACATTGCTCAATGCTGCAAATATGTTTCGCCAATAGGCCTATCAGATGGGGCCCCCTGATTCCCCGGGGCACTAAGTCGTGAGGGTTAAGTCCACCCCTGTCTACGAGTGTACAAATAACATCAAAAGAACATTCCCAGACTGTTGTTCTAAGAAAGTTTTCTCTTATGTATGGGATGTAACTCAACCATTAAAGGGATACTCCACCCCAAAATGAAAATTTTGTCATTAATCACTTCCCCCCATGTAGTACCAAACCCCTAAAAGCTTTGTTCGTCTTCGGAAGAACACAGTTTAAGATATTTTGGATGAAAACCGGGAGGTTGTGACTGTCCCATTGACTGCCTAGTAAATTACACTGTCAGGGTCCAGAAAAGTACGAAAGACATCGTCAGAATAGTCCATCAGCCATCAGTGGTTCAACCGTAACATTATGAAGCGACGAGAATAATTTTTGTACGCAAAGAAAACAAAACTAACAACTTTATTCAACAATTTGTTTTTCGTGTACAGGAAGTATTCTCGTCGCTTCATAACGTTACGGTTGAACCACTGATGACAGATGGACTATTCTGACGATGTCTTTCATTCTTTTCTGGACCTTGACAGTGTAAGTTACTCATTTTAATTCATTCACAGTATAATGGGCAACGTTTATATTTGTCGCGTTTAATGGTTTGTTGTATTTGATCTTCCCTATGTTGTCCTGCCACCGCGTGGATTTCTTTTTCAAATTTCACTTTCGTTATTGTCTTTTTTTCCACAGGGGAAGAAACAGGAATCTTCAAAAGATAGTAAGTTCGTAATTGTATTTGGTAACCCTCTGGTATTGCTCATATAGGAGTCACACTCGTGTTTTTTGCGGTCAAAGCAAACTGGAGACTTTAATCATATAATCATTTTATTTTTTATGACATTAATGCATATATTTCATTTCAATAATGATTTTTTCTTTAATATTTGTTATTTTGAGGGGATGTCGTGCTACAAAAAAATATTAATATCTAAAGATAGAACATTTAGTTATATATAAAAAATATATATTTTTTAATTGTAAAAATAATTTTTCAATTGCTACTTTTTCAATGAATGCAGTGATTAAGTTAAAAATGGAGCAAAAGCAGATCCATTGAACAGAGCCAGATTAGTGCCACCTGGTTAAAAAAAATAGGAAAATCATCTGTAATATCATGGTGTGCAGCCTCTAGATACAGTGGGGCAAAAAGTATTCGTCAGCCACCAATTGGTGCAAGTTCTTTTCTCCCACTTAAAAAGATGAGAGGCCTGTAATTTTCATCATATGTATACCTCAGCTATGAGAGACAAAATGAGAAAAAAAAATCCAGAAAATCACATTGTAGGATTTTTTTAAAGAATTTATTTGCAAATTATGGTGGAAAATAAGTATTTGGTCAATTACAAAATTTCATCTCAATACTTTGTTATATACCCTTTGTTGGCAATGACAGAGGTCAAACGTTTTCTGTAAGTCTTCACAAGGTTTTCACACACTGTTGCTGGTATTTTGGCCCATTCCTCCATGCAGATCTCCTCTAGAGCAGTAATGTTTTGGGGCTGTCGCTGGGCAACATGGATTTTCAACTCCCTCCCAAGATTTTCTATGGGTTGAGAGCTGGAGACTGGCTAGGCCACTCCCGGACCTTGAAATGCTTCTTACGAAGCCACTCCTTCCTTGCCCGGGTGGTGTGTTTGGGATCATTGTCCTGCTGAAAGACCCAGCCACTTTTCATCTTCAATGCCCTTGCTGATGGAAGGAGGTTTTCACTCAAAATCTCACGATACATGGCCCCAGTCATTCTTTCGTTTACACGGATCAGTCGTCCTGGTCCCTTTGCAGAAAAACTGCCCCAAAGCATGATGTTTCCACCCCATGTTTCACAGTAGGTATGGTGTTCTTTGATGCAACTCAGCATTCTTTCTCCTCAAGTTGCGTTTTACCAAAAATTCTATTTTTGTTTCATCTGACCATATGACATTCTCCAATCCTCTTCTGGATCATCCAAATGCTCTCTAGCAAATTTCAGACGGGTCTGGACATGTTCTGGCTTAAGCAGGGGGACACGTCTGTCACTGCAGGATTTGAGTACCTGGCGGCGCAGTGTTTTACTGATGGTAGCCTTTGTTACTTTTTGGTCCCAGCTCTCTGCAGGTCATTCAGTAGGTCCCCCCGTGTGGTTCTGGAATTTTTGCTCACAGTTCTTGTGATCATTTGACCCCACGGGGTGAGATCTTGCGTGGAGCCCCAGATCGCGGGCGATTATCATGTCTTGTCTGTCTTGCCATTTCTAATAATTGCTCCACCGGTGATTTCTTCACCCAAGCTGCTTACTATTGGCAGATTCAGTCTTCCCTGCCTGGTGCAGGTCTACAATTTTGTTTATGGTGTTCTTTGACAGCTCTTTGGTCTTGGCCAGGGTGGAGTTTGGAGTGTGACTGTTTGAGGTTGTGGACAGGTGTCTTTTATACTGATAACAAGTTCAAACAGATGCCATTAATACAGGTAATGAGTGGAGGACAGAGGAGCCTCTTAAAGAAGAAGTTACAGGTCTGTGAGAGCCAGAAATCTTGCTTGTTTGTAGGTGACCAAATCCTTATTTTACAGAGTACTTTACGCATTAATATGAAAATCCTACAAGGTGATTTTTTTTTTTTCTCATTTTGTCTCTCATAGTTGAGGTATCCCTATGATGAAAATTACAGGCCTCTCTCATCTTTTTAAGTGGGAGAACTTGCACAATTGGTGGCTGACTAAATACTTTTTTCCCCCACTGTACATGTAGAGAGGAATAATATACAGGGCTGTGTATTCACTGGTTACTGAGAACAGTGTTTTAAGCCTTATGCACTGTTTGGGGTCATTTGAGACCCCAAATGACATTTGCTAGAAAAAAAAGTTCCCTTCATCTAAATGACATGAAAATTAATAAACAATCGGAGTCACACTCATGATGTTTGGGGACCCCACACTGAAATGAATTGGAAAACAATCAAATTAATACTTTAATACTTTTTCATTTTAAATTTGTAAAATAAAATCACTAAATTAGCCATAGTGCAGAATACAAATAGACAGAAATTAAGTGGCAAAACTTCCACACATTCACAATGCAGAATGCTCATATGGTGTATACCTAATGGCAAATAAGCCATCGAGTAATGCTCTGCAGCCATCTGGTGGCTGTACTTGAAATTTCATGTTATTTTTTTAAGTGTTTATTTTAAAGTAGATGGCAGCAATTGGGCTGTTCAACCCAACTGCAAAAGGGTTAGTTCAACCAAAAATGAAAATTCTCTGAGTCATTAATTACTCACCCTCGTGTTGTTCGAAACCCGTAAGACCTTCGTTCATCTTCGGAACACAGTAAGATATTTTTTATGAAATATGAGGGCTCTCTGACCCTCTTATAGACAGCAAGGTAACTACCACGTTAAAGGTCCAGAAAAGTACCAAGATGTTCGACAAAGTAGTCCGTATGACATCAGGGGTTCAACTGTAATGTTACTTAGCTACGAGAATACTTTTTTGCACAAAGAAAACTTTTTTTTAAAAACCTATTTAATTTTTTTTACATTTATTAATATAAATTTGAAAAATACATCCTGAGTGTACATGCTAAACGAACAGCACATAAGGGTTAAGACATTATTACTTATATTTATAGGTTTTGTATTTGGATATACAGGTGCTCTCAATAATTAGAATGTCGTGGAAAAGTTCATTTATTTCAGTAATTCAACTCAGATTGTGAAACTCGTGTATTAAATAAATTCAATGCACACAGACTGAAATAGTTTAAGTTCTTTTGGTTCTTTTAATTGTGATGATTTTGGTTCACATTTAACAAAACCCCACCAATTTACTATCTTCACAAATTAGAATACTTCATAAGACCAATAAAAAAACTTTTTAGTGAATTGTTGGCCTTCTGGAAAGTATTTTCATTTATTGTACATGTACTCAATATTTCTCAATACTTGGTAGGGGCTCCTTTTTGCTTTAATTACTGCCTCAATTCGGCGTGGCATTGGAGGTGATCAGTTTGTGGCACTGCTGATGTGGTATGGAAGCCTAGGTTTCTTTGACAGTGGCCTTCAGCTCATCTGCATTTTTTGGTCTCTTGTTTCTCTTTTTCCTTTTGACAATACCGGTTCAGGTCTGGTGAGTTTGCTGGCCAGTAAAGCACACCAACACCATGGTCATTTAACTTTTGGTGCTTTTGGCAGTGTGGCCAGGTGCCAAATCCTGCTGGAAAATGAATCGGCATCTTCAAAAAGCTGGTCAGCAGAAGGAGGCATGAGGTGCTCCAAAATTTCTTGGTAAATGGTTGCAGTGACGTTGGTTTTCAAAAACACAATGGACCAACACCAGCAGATGACATTGCACCCAAATCATCACAGACTGTGGAAACTTACACTGGACTTCAAGCAACTTGGGCTATGAGCTTCTCTACCCTTCCTCCAGACTCTAGGACCTTGGTTTCCAAATGAAATCCAAAACTTGCTCTCATCTGAAAAGAGGACTTTGGACCACTGGGCAACAGTACAGTTTTTCTTCTCCTTAGCCCAGGTAAGACGTTTCTGACATTGTCTGTGGTTCAGGAGTGCTTTAACAAGAGAATACGCAACTGTAGCCAAATTCCTTGACACGTCTGTGTGTGTTGACTCTTGATGCCTTGACCCCCCCCTCATTCCATTCCTTGAAGTTCACAGATGTCAAATTCTTGATTCGATTTTGGCTTGACAATCCTCATAAAGTGTGCGTTTTTCTCTCGGTTGTTGTCATCTTTTTCTCTTCCACAACTTTATTTCCTTCCACTCAACTTTCCTGTTAACATGCTTGGATACAGCAATCTGTGAACAGCCAGCTTTTTTGGCAATGGATGTTTGTGGCTTACCCTCATTGTGAAGGGTGTCAATTATTGTCTTTTGGACAACTGTCAGATCTGCAGTCTTCCCCATGATTGTGTAGCCTAGTGAACCAAACTGAAAGACCATTTTGAAGGCTAAGGAAATTTTTGCAGGTGTTTTGAGTTGATTAGCTAATTGGCATGTCACCATATTCTAATTTGTTGAGATAGTGAATTGGTGGGTTTATGTTAAATGTCAAGTCAAGTCAAGTCACTTTTATTTATATAGTGCTTTTAACAATACATATTGTGTCAAAGCAACTGAACAGCATAAAATAGTGTGTCAATAATGCAAAAATGACAACAGTAAACACTAATTTTTCAGTTAAAGACAGTTCATCATTGAATTCAGTGATGTCAACATCCAGCTCAGTTCAGTTTAAATAGTATCTTTGCAATCATTTGCAATCACGTCAACGGAATCGCTGGAAATTAAGTGTCCCCATATGATGCAATCAAACTTATAGCAAAATGTGAGCCAAAATCATCACAATGAAAAGAACCAAAGACTTAAACTACTTCAAGTCTGTGTGCATTGCATTTATTTAATACACGAGTTTCACAATTTGAGTTGAATTACTGAAATAAATGAACTTTTCCATGATATTCTAATTTATTGAGATGCACCTGTATATTTAGGGATTATCAAAGACTAGTTTTTGCCAAAGTTTCGATTTTTTTATTGTTGATTTGAAGTTTCAGTTCTTGCATCATGAATACAGGTCAAACCAGAAGACAGAAAAAGCTACTTGTTACTCATAATCTAATTCAAACTTTAGTAAAAATGCAACAACAAAAAAATTAAGTGGAATGCTTGGGCAGAACTGAATTTATTTGGTTATTATCTGATTTCAACCTCTTTGTTGAATATTCTGACTTAACTTACTGGTAAACAGTCTCAAATTCACTCTCTTTTGCACGCTCTCTCTTTCTTGCTCTGTGTGTGTCTGTTTTTGACTCCTGATGTTTTAGGGTTTCAACCCTTCACTGCTGTGTGCTTTTTTTCTGCATTTTGGCTGAATTATTTAATTTAGTTCTCAAATTCTCAAAAATGTTGCTCTGTGTTACAGTTACACCAGTCTGTGTTACAGACACAATGGAGGAAAATGTGCTAGACTTGATAAAAGACTGTCGTGAGAAAAAGACAGGCATGTCAGACTCCATGCTGGATGAAGCATTTGAAAAGATGTGGCAGGAGACCATCAGGACATGGTTATACACAGGGCTCCAACCACAAGATGTCATGACAAGTATTCTTTATCATTTGAGGAAAAATCTTCCATCTAGAGGAATTTCAATGGTTCAAAGCTTAGACAAAATGAATAATTTAAACATTTATGGCCAAGAAAAATTTATTGCCTACAAAGACAAAAGCATTTCATTCAAGGTGTGTTATAAAAGTCAGATCAAGATAGTTCAAGAGATGTCAGACAACCTTATCAGGGATTGTTGGGAATTTGTTGAAGCAAAGAGGGAAAGTAAGGATGATTATAATGACACATACATCAGAGAAATTCTCAGCATGATTGATGAGAAACTTAAGGCTCATGAAGATCTTATGTTAACAGAAAATGTTGAACTGTCTCTTAAATTACACATATGTGGCTTTGCAAGCAGAGAATTTCAAAACATTCACAATCAATTCATCCAAGAAAACAACCCACTCACAGCCTTGGAGACCTTTAAAGAAACATACCGCTCTGACTTCAATGACCTTTACCATGAACAAGACCAATGTCAGAAGAAAGCTAATGAATTTGTGAGAAAATACCTAAAACCTGCCTTGGAAAAAAACATGTCTGAGGTCTTGGGCCGAGAAATGGTAGACAAGCTGATTTGTGAAAATTCAAACGTTTTTGGAACACGGACGACATTTCAGAAATCAGTCTTGAAAAAACTTCTTGATGACTCTAAATTTGAAACATATTTGCATTTCATTCAATCATATGAAACATTTGTTAAAGGCTTTATTTTTGGCAAAGTCAAAGAGCGTTTTACAGTAGAGAACAGAATGATCAAATTTGAGGAAAGGCTTCTCAATGAAGTCATCAGTGAACTCACTCAAGCCATTGAAGACACAGTGCAGGACCCAAAGATAAGTAATATCAAGGGATTCATCAAAAACTTCTGCAAGAAACTTGAAAAAAGCTTGTTTTTCCCAAATCTACAGGAGACACAATCAGCACACTGAACAATGCAAATGAAAAAAAGTTTGCTGAATGTCTTCACTGTTCTGTGAAGGACATGTATAAATCACTGAAAGCTAGTTTCCAAGAAAGAGATTTTCAAAGCAAAATAGATCTTCTTCAATCCAAACCACAGGATGTGCAGTTCAAACGAGTGGATGGCTGTGGGAAACGGTGTCCATTCTGCCAGGCACCATGTGAGGCTGGAGGAGAAGCCCACACTAAACACTTTGTCTATATTCACAGACCAAAAGGTCTCAGTCGCTACAGATGTGATTATTCTGAAAAACTAGACACAGACATCTGCACATCATTAATATACAGCAGCAAAAGATTTAAGTGCCATGACACCAATGATCAGTGGCATCAATATAAAGAGTACATGACAATCTATCCAGACTGGATAATTGATCCAGACCCCAGCATAGAGGCCTCAGCATACTGGAAATATGTGATGGCACAGTTCAATGACCAGTTTGCTGAAGAATACAATGCAAAGCCCGCAGATATACCCTCATCCTGGAAATGCATTACAAAAGCCCATGTATATAACAGCCTAAAAATACATTAATTGACTTGTACCGCTTTAACCTGTTTAACCATTAGATTGGAACACCTTAATACCCTAGTGTCCTTAAATATTAACCATCACAACAAATGTAAATTAACTGATTGGTTCAATAGTTAATCAGCATATTTTGATAGAAATAGACAAAACAAAAACAAGACTTCTTTTGTCAACTGAGATTTTGATTAAAATTGAGATTAAAATTAAAATGTCACATTTGTTTTGTCATACACTGTACAGACATCCCACCCTGCAAAAAAAAACTCATTTTCAGGGGAGGTGGTTTAGTACCCAACTCCCCAAATTGTTAATATTAGATAGATTAGGGGTGGATAATTTTAACAGTTGTTTATCATCCATGCAACAATACATATTACTGTTATAGTTTTTATTTAATAACCATTGCTAGATGATAACTTTGTCTAGTGCACTTGTTTTTAGCATGACTTTGTGAAAATGTAACTACTATACTGAAGTAAATAGCATGGACTTCTTCATGGCTAGTGTTTGCTTTTATTTCTGTAAACCTACTTGTACAGATCTGTGTACTCGTGTTCAGGGATGGGCATTATTTATGATACATGTATTTCAAATACAAAATGTATTTTGTCATTTGTTATTTGATAGGTTTGATGAAAATGGCTTCGCTTTGTATCAAAATACTTCCAGGGTTGTGTATTTTGTGTTGTAAAAATACTGTAAAAAAAAAAATCTATATCTATATATATTTTTTTTTAATTAAAATAGAACAAACAACAAACAGAGCATAGCATAAGACAGCCAGTGCTATACAAAGTGTGATATTAATTAGTAACGGGCACTGAAAATAATGTCATAATATTTTAAACATGTTAACGACTTTTTTGTTTTTTAACAATTTCAGAGAAGATATAAAACAATCAAATTCCACTAAAAATACCTAAAATGTTGGGGATGAATTTAAGTATTTTTGTTTATGTATATAACATTTTGCCAGCAATATGAGTAAATTAATGTATTCAAGACCTTTGTTAACATTATTGTTTTCAAAGTACACAATAATATCCTTTAAAGAAAAACTGTATTTATCCTTTACTAGATTAAAAATAAATTCTGCCAATTCCTTCCAAAAAATGTTGGGTAATTTTACAATAAAAAAATAAATGTGATAACACCTCTTTCTCACTTTTACAAAAGGAGCATAAATCATCAATACCAGAGTATCTTGAAATGAATGATTTAACAGGGTAGATGGTACGCAACATTTTAAAATGTATTTCTTTAGTTTTGTTATTGATACAATATTTAAAGGGGGTTAACCAAGCAGTCTTCCAACTAATATTATCAATAATAGAGTTCCAAAATAATTTTCCTCTAGGTGTTATTTTATTTTGTTTTTGGAAAACAGTACAAATATGTTTGTTATTGCATTTTTTATCTATCAGTTCAAGACGTTTAAAATTAATTTTGGTTTTGTCATTATTGTAGAGTTATAGTGAATATGACTTTTAACAAAGATGAACAAGAGTAAGAGGAATAGCTTTAATGACCGAATTAAATTCCTTCAAATGCACAGGGAAACTGTGGATTCACATGAAGTGTTCATAAGTTAAAAGATTCCCATAATTATCAAACATATTTATAAGATGATTAATATCCCTGTTAAACCAATTCCTTAAAAATAAAAGATTTATTGGCAGTCTTATATTGGCATTATTCAAAATGAAGGAGGTGTGAGGAGAGAAATTGTGTGAGTAGCACATTGTCCAGGCTAAAAGCACTTGCTGGTGGAATTTCAACAATTTAAGAGGGAGTTTAGAGATATTAAAGTCACAAGTTAACAGAAATTCTAAGCCACCTATTTGGTTAAAGAGACTGTGTGGGATGTGGTTCCAAATGGAGTTACGATTAATCAAACATGTTTTAATCCAATTGACTTTAAAAGTTCTATTAACATCTTCAAAATAAAGTATTTCCAGACCCCCTTCAGCTTTCTTATTAGTAAGAACCCTTTTCTTAAGTCTTTGGGATTTGTTTTGCCAAATAAAAGAATAAAACAAATTATTGATATCTTTACAATAAGAATCTTTAACATACAAAGACAGGGAGGGATAGACAAATCGAGATAAGCCTTCTACTTTAGATAATAGGACACGACCATGAACAGAGAGATCACGTTGTAACCAACAGTTTAATAACGCTTTTGTCTTTTTTAATCAAGAGGAGAAATTTAAGTTTTGTCTTTCTGTAACATACTTTGTTACAAGAATTCCTAGGTATTTGACAGAGGGTTTCACTGGAATATTATTAATAACTTTATCATTTAAATTGTGTAAAGGGAGGATTTCACATTTGGATAAATTTAGAGTTAAGCCAGAAGCCTTAGAGAAAATATTGATGAAGGAGATAGCATTGGGAATAAGAGATAAGCGCTTTAAAAATAAGGTTGTGTCATCCGCCAATTGTGATATTTTAATTTCATTACCAAAAATTTGGAGACCTTGAATTTGTTCATTATTAACAATACCAATGGATAATAATTCAACTACCAACAAAAATAAAAAGGGGGAAATTGGACAACCTTGACGTACTCCACGGTTAATGTTAAATCTTTTAGAGGTGGAAGTGTTAAGTATTACAGAACTATTAATATCATTGTAAAACATTTGAACTGCATTCAAAAATGTATTTGCGAATCCAAAAAGCGTTATAGTTTTAAATAAGAATTCATGTTCAATTGTATCGAACGCTTTATAAAAGTCCAGAAAGAAAATAACGGCTCCTTCATCAACATTCTCAGCATAATCCAAAAAGGTCAAGCACAAGTCTAATATTGTTAGTTATGTGTCGACCTTTTAAAAAACCTGGTTGGTATTCACTAATAATTTTATTTAAACCTTCTCGCAATCTATTAGCAAATACTAAAGTAATTAATTTATAATCAATTGTTAGAAGAGAGATTAACGAAATGATACCTTGTTTCATAGTAGTAGTAGTCATTTCGCCACTGTTAATACATTCATTATACATATTATAAAGAGGAATTTCCCAAAAATGTAAGCAAAATTCTACTGTCAACCCATCTATACCTGGTGCTTTCCCTTTTTTCATTCTAATCAGGGCATCTTTGATCTCAGAAGAAGTTATATTGGATTCACAGAAGTCATGAAATTCTAAAGTGAAGTGACGTGTGGCCAAGTATGGTTACCCGTACTCAGAATTAGTGCTCTGCATTTAACGAACCTGGGCGCCGCAGCATAAATGGCTGCCCACTGCTCCGGGTGTGTGTTCACGGTTTGTGTGTGTTCACTGCTGTGTGTGTGCACTTTGGATGAGATAAATGCAGAGCACTAATTCCGAGTATGGGTCACCATACTTGGCCACATGTCAGGTCATAAATAAAAGCACCTGAGCCTCAAGCTAGATGGGATTGAATTGTGACCAATTCAGCTTCTTCCTCCTTAGTAAGATTTTGCTCTGTTCAATATCTATGTATCAATTACTTCTAACTCGTTTTGTAATTGATTTAAAAAAAAAAAAAAAAATCTTTATGACGTTTACATTTGAAAAAATTACCATTACTTTTTAATCCTTCCTTTACACCTCTTAAAAAATATCATTGGCAATTTTTTAACAGTTATTAAAGTACTTATCCTTAAGAAGATTATTATTAAATTAAATAAAATTTTTCATCCAAGTTCGTAGAATGTGTCTCTTGACAAAAATTTTTGTCAGCATCAGTCCGTTTTAAAAAAAGAAATAAAGCCTTTCGCTTCGTAATTTCTCGAACACCGCTTACATTAAGTGACGG
Source organism: Sinocyclocheilus anophthalmus (assembly GCA_018155175.1). Taxonomy (NCBI): domain Eukaryota; kingdom Metazoa; phylum Chordata; class Actinopteri; order Cypriniformes; family Cyprinidae; genus Sinocyclocheilus; species Sinocyclocheilus anophthalmus. The sequence goes on along the minus strand of JADLZN010009711.1, from coordinate 169,324 downwards.
CGGTAAAGTTAGTTTGACGTTTGACATTCATTAGACATTCAAGTTTTTTGCCAATTAAACTCTTTGCAGCTTTTATGTTTTGAGCCCAAACTAACTCAGATAGACATAAATACATGCCCTAAATGTTGCACAAGGCTTAATTTCTAGGAATTAAAAAAAAAAATTAACCATTTAAATTAATTAAACAATTTAACTACGTGACATTATAATATAGAACCAATACTAAAATGTTCGGGAAAGCATACCTATTATCACACAAAGCTCCGTTTTTGGAATTACAATTTTATGTTTTTTATAATAATTTTACAACTTTTAATGTATTCAATAATATATATCCATTAAACGACAACACCATTTGATCTAAAGGTATCAAACCAACTGTAAAATATTCATAATATTATTCCCTATAATGCACAAGGCTTGGTTTTCCAGATTATGCCTTTACTGTTTTTATATACAGTACTGAATCCATATTTGTCATGTTTTATATACTGTACCCACTTAAATTAATTAAACTCTGACACAGTTTGAGCCTTGTGCATTAAAATGAATAATATTTAGAGATTTTTATAGTTGCTTTGATACAAACGGTGTCAGAGTTTAATTAATTTAAGTGGGTACCGTATATAAAACATGTGAAAAAAATATGTTTTCAGTACTATATATAAAAACAATAAAGGCATTGTGGCGGAGACTGCGCCCGCGCCCTCAAGCCTCGATCACTGCACTATAATTCTCTGTGTATTTTTGAGCTATGTTTGTGAGTGTAATGTAACAGTATTTGGAGCGTACTTACAGTATAATATGAGTATTATATAATGAGTATATGGACACGTCTGTGTGAGTGAGGTCACAGCACTGCTGAAATTGCAACAGGTTGCTTAACTCTTGACAATTTAGGCATTTGACAATCACATGCAATAAATGTTGCTTGAAAAAATATCACAGAGTTGTATTGTTGTTCTGTAACTTTTATCAGTAATAATATATTGTCTGTCTTGCATCTACAATCAAACATTATCACGACAATTAAACAACTACCAATCATCTAATGATATAAAACATATTAAAACATATCAAACTTTTCTACACATTTGGGTCTCCCATTAAGTCATCTAAAGGGCATTTGAATTTCTTCTGTAGTATCCTATACCTTGTTGGAAATTCAGAAGCAAAGAACAGGAGACTCTTGGGTATCTTCTGCAGGGTTCTTTATTGAGAATTTGTTGTGTGGCACTGCAGTCTTAAAAAGTCTGACTAGGCATTTGTACATTATAGTTTTGTTAACATTATAAGGCCTGTGCTTGAACAGACCCATCAAATCTGTCAAACACATTCCATAAGATCAGGGAGATTCCCCCAATGAGCCATCAGGAGGTCATACTTAATAGCCCCATTGTGTGCAGTCATACTCAGCCTGCTGTGACAGGATTATTACTTTGGTAATTGCATCTCCACTTAGGTAATAGTAAGCCCCAACCATCAAAGTTTAGGTGAATCTGTTACTGATACCACAACAGTCTATTATTCTGTTTTGCTTGGGCTTTACCTTTCCCTCTATCTTTCACACTTATCAACACCCCCCCCCCAAAAAAAAATTTAGTTTATTATTGGTTAACTTTGTTTTCCTCCCCTTCCTGTACTTTAACAGAATTAAATATATTACACAAAGTGTAAATAAGTATTGGACCAAGTTAGACTGCAGTTTAAACACTAGGAGGCGTATTACTGACACATATTGGACACACAGTACATGTGTATTATTGGTGAAGCTCAACAGAAAAGGCAATTTTTGTGATCTTAATTTTTCCTTATTATGTGGCCACTGAGCCATAAAAAACAAATGCAAATTCTGGTTGGCAGTTTTCCTCGATATGTCAAAAACAAACCGTTTACATATGCATGTTTTAATAATTAATACAGTATAAACTCTGGGAGATAATATTATTAAGGCCAGATTTTGTTTGAACAGTTTAACGGTTTGCATATCTCACCTTTTTAATGGAGTAATTATGTTTCTGTAGCTTGTGGAAAAAAATGAAGTCATGCAGATAAGAGACAGATCAGTCAAATAACAAGTAAATAGTTTATTTTCAAAAAAGTTCTCAAGCATTCAAATGTGACCAAGTCAAGTCACCTGAACCTCTGATCCTTCTCTCTGGAAATTCTTTTTATTGTGGGACTTTGCTTAATCTGTGCCTGGGAAACCAGCTCTCCTGGTGCATTTAAGGTCAAGGCATTTCAGGACGTTCATTTAGAGAGACGAGCACACATCAAGCACAGACTTGTTTCTTTTGGTAATGTTCGTAGGTTCTGCAGAAGGGTTCTCATTTAGCCTGTGAAAGCTCTAGAATGTGTGGCTCTTTGTGCAGGGGCCACACTCCGGTTCCTGCTGAACTGAGCCAGTAAATCAATACAACTGATATCAGCTCAGAAGGCACCGGAGCTCAGGTCCTGATCAGACACACAACTCGACACAGATTATCATTTCACATTTTTTTTAAATTACCAAGTTAGAAAGCCAACTCTTACCTTTATGTGATTTCTTGGCACCATTTATTATATTATTACACTTTAAATCATGTTAAATTGCATCTTTAAAGCTGATGGTTAATGTTAAAGAACTCAGAGTGGGGCGGGGCTATCTGTTTGTTTGACCAATGGTAGACAGTGGGTGTTTGGGAAACCTGTTTGAAAACAGTTTTATTATTGCAATTCTATTTAGTGACACTAGTGGTGCCGAAATGACATGCTTTACCTTTAAGAACGGTATCAAAGCATCTGCTTTGAATAAGAGATTTTCTCACACAAAGATAGCTTCAGCCACAGTCACATGGGAGCCGTTTCAGCTTTGGCACATTTCTCTGTTTTTAAGCTAGATTTATCATTACACATGTGTGTTTAATTATGACATTGAACATTTATCATCTTCAATTTAGATATGTTTGTTAGTCATTATGTTTGGCTGATGCTAATACCTTCCTTGTTATCATTTTGAAAAACGGCCTGAGAAAATTCTATCAGCAGTTTATCCAGCCTTATATCGTTTGACACCTGCGTGACTTTCTTTGTACTGTGAGAAACAGAAGGGGATACTTAATAAAGTTTAATGCTGCTCTTTTTCATACAGAGAAATATTTGAACCACAAATTATTCAATATTTAATTTTGATTGAGGAACAAATCTCATTTGATTCCACGTATTCAAACCACATGAATGCACATCATTGCAAGTTTGCTTACTTCAATGTACCAAACATTGATTTTGGATCTCTTATAACCAGTTGTGATATACTAAGATTTAAAAGCGAAAATTATATTTGAGTGTTACAGCAGACTGGAAGATTTTCAGTTATTGATCAATGTTGCTCTATTTATCACACAAAACTATTATAGGGCTCCAAATGATTTGGATTATAGTAGACTACATTTTAAGCACTTTAAAAAAAAAAAAATTTTGGTCACCATATACTTCAGTTGTATTGAAAAGAGCAGCATGAACATTCTTAAAAGTATCTCCTTTTGCATTCCACACAAAGAAAGAAAGTCATACAGATTTCAAACAACATGAGAATAAGTGATGGCAGAACTTTCATTTTTGGGTAAATATATTTATTTACAACTATAATTGGAACACTAACCTTTTGAAAAAGATAATACACTTAATTGTGTTGAATGTGTACTTCAAATTGTGAAGTATATTTTTAAAAAACTACTTGCAGACATTATAATATTAATCGACTATGGCTATGTTTCTTAAGTACACTTTAAAAAATACATTTTAATAACTGTAATAATGTCAAAAAGTTTTACATTTAAAATGTATGTACATTATACATTAAATATTATGTTTTAATAATCTTTTGTGCTTTAAAGAAGTATCCTCTTATCATATTTGTATTTATATGTATACATATATTTTAGATAAATAAGTATATATTTATATATTTTCATACTAAAGAACATGCAAATTATAATTTTAATAGTAGTGCATTATTTCATATTACATTTATGGTTAATATTTTTTTAAATGTACTAGATTGCAACTTCATCCTTTCAAATATTTAATTCTAAATATATTTAAATACATGACATGCAAGTTTCAAAAGAGATTACATTAATTTTAGATTTCCATTATGAAATTGCATATAAAGACATACCTAAATAAAGCACTCTAAAGTTCAGTTAATTGCATTTAATTTAAATTTAAACTGTAATACATTTTCGTTTAACAGCAACATGTAATTAAGTGTCCGAAAACATTACATTCAGTTCACACCTATTTTAAATGATATTATTTGCATAATAAGTGTCCTTTTTAAAAGTATGCTAAAGTGTACTTATCAGTATCTTTGTCATGATAGCACATAATACAGGACAGAGACTTTCCAACAGAAAAAAAGCTGCAGTTTCTTTTCAGGTGAAGAACTTAGCCACTGTGAACAAAAAAGCGAACCGTGCACGTTCACCAATCAGCTAAGCTCTGCACCCGCTCAGAACGGCATCACAAATGCTGTTCGAGTATAAACACCCTAATGGAGTTCCCCTTTCTCATTCTGCCATCATGTCAGGTGCCCTTTTTCCAAATTTCCTCCATTTTTTTGTCTATTTCCTCATGAACTGCTGGTAAGGCCATGGCAGTGTGGTAATCCCTGGCAATGTGATTTTTCACTACAGTCACAAATCAACATGCCAGGAACCCACACAGTCACAACAACCCCCGCCGTCCCACCCCAGCTCCTGCTTCTCCCATGCTTGGCTTAACTCTAGGTATTTCCCTAATTATCCACTACACCCAGATAAGAAACTTGATGCAATTTTCTCTCTAAAAAGGCAAGAAAGATAAGGGTTTTGAAATGAACAGTTAACATCACTTATTGCAGATTAATTTGCGGTCTCTGTGAGGCAGATGTGAAGAAGAGGTGAGAAAAAGATGTAAATCTAAAAAAAAGTCTCGGATGGTAACACCATACCGACATAGAACAAAAAATTGTATTTGCATGGTACTCTGAGGTACTTTAAGAATACCACAGAATTACCATGTCAGGAAAATCATAGCTATTTTGTAATAAGTGGTGTAGCAGTAAACATGCAATTTGAATCACTTCCATGTGGGCTGTTCAGGTTTTACAGTTTAGTATGCAACCCTTCATTTATGCATTTACTTGCCACCCAAGAAGAGTGAACTTGATTTAGTCATATTATGAAACCATTAGTCATGTGTAATCATGTGAAAATACCTTTGAAGGCTGTTTTATGAAAACCCATTTCCTATGACGTCCTCCGTTTGGCTTTTCTCTCTATCTGATGTTTCTCATATCGCTACATTAAGTAATTTGCTTTACAATATGTGGGGAAGGAAGTGTAAAGGGTTGCTGCCACATGAAACAAGGATGGCTCAAACAGACCGCATCAAATTGTTGCAAAATAAAGTGCAGTCTGGTGTGATGTGGAATCCACAAGCCTCACAAACTCCAAAGAAGGACTGTAATTCTCCAGTCGTAATATTCCTTGCTCTTCTGAAATGGGCACCGATCCATGCCAGGAGGATAGGCGTGGAGTCCAGCGAGGTACTACAAAACAAAAAAATAAGTATAAATTAGAACTGAATGTAAAATTGAAATCTAAAAATGGTAATAATCAGTGTTGGGGGTGATGCAAGTTACGTAATCAGATTACTTTTAAGTAACTAGTAAAGTAACACATAACTTTTTAAATTACAAGAATTTGTACAAATTCAAATATAAAAATATAAAAATGGTAATAATCAGTGTTGGGGGTGACGCAAGTTACGTAATCCGAGTACTTTTTTATGTAACTTGTAAAGTAACAAATTACTTTTAAAAAGTACTTTTTAAAAGTACTTTTTTAAATTACTTTTTAAAATCTCAGAGTTTCCTTTTTAAATAAGTAACACAAGTTACTTTGTTTTCTCATTTATTCAGTGACAGCTCTCCTAACTGTGTTGAGACTGAGAGAAATCGGGAGTGAGGCACTTCCTTCGTTCTGAGGCTTATTAATTTCACTTTTGATGTGAAAAGAGCTTTACAATTGCCAAAAATATGACTTTTGCGTTGTTGTTGTTTTTTTTTGGTTATTAAAAAAAATGAGCAAGCTGAGCTCAGTTGACAAAAAGTTAAGCAAAAGTAATGTAATACATTACTTTCCATAAAAAGTAACCAAGTAACACAATTAGTGACTTTTTATGGAGTAACACAATATTGTAATGCATTACTTTTAAAAGTAACTTTCCTCAACACTGGTAATAATAACAATAATAATAAATACTTATTTTAATTTTTACAACGTTTAATAGTGTCCTCTGTGCATTCCCCCCTTTTTTAAAAATGGAACAGTGAATAGTATAAAATAAAATGGAAAAGTAAATAATCTCATTCCATTTTCTAAATTTTTATGAAAATTGTAGTGCTATGATAAAACTAACTATGCTGTGTGATAGCTTAATGTGCCCTAAATCTGTAACCTTGTTACTTACAAATTGGTGCTCAAGAAAAAAGAAATATTGCTATGCATGATATGTTTCGCCAAATTGGTAGATATTTATATGTGCGATTGATATTCATGATATTTATTTGTACGATTCATACGTCACAGTGACAGTTAGCGGTTGACTTTTTTCCCCCCAAAAATCATGTTTTCTTACATAATTGTAAATTGTAAAATATTTTAAATAATTAAACTTTCCAGTAAAATTAGGTTGTTTTTTCTCATCTGTATATTCATCTGCCAAGCAAAAACCATTGAATCGCTTAGAAAAGTATAAGAGCAACCAACACTAATAATAACTACTATTACAGTTGAAAATCTCAGTATGATGTTTACAATTCCAGCTGTGTTGTTACAAATTCTGGCATAATTTTTATTACAGGCGACAATTTTCATATATTATCCAACACAATCTCATGGTAATCGTAACTATTTTATGTGCTGGCAAACTGGTTGCTAATTCATATGAAGTTGTATGATCACATGCATATGTTTTCATACAATCTGCCTATGCCCTGCTGATGCTTATGTTCAGAGGTGAACCTTCGTGCTTACGTTTTCTAAAAATCATACGTTTTTGTACAATGCCAACATTTTCTGAAAGTTAAGCACTGATACTGATCCTGCTTCTCGTTCCAGCTGAGCTCTTTTATTTCTCTGCTCTTGACAGATATTGCAGCAGTGAGCTTCATCTGTGTGGCTTTGAGTGCAGTCCAGATTGTCTTTTTGAGGACATGACCTGTGGGCTTTGTTTGATAAGAATCTGTAATACTGTAATAATGTCATTATTGTGTCTGGAGCAGCCCCTGATTACAGAGGCTAATCAAACGCTGCTTCCGTTCCACTTTGTGCAGAGTAATGTGGGTGTGGAGGGGTGAGAGTGAAGAAACAGCCTTCTGTCCTCAGCAGAATAGGAGGAATATTACATTACGTGATACATTGTGCATGCGGCTGTATCCTGCTCTTCCGTATCATTAGTAATATTATTACTGATAATAGCTTTCTGTATGGTAACTTGATACACATTAGACTATATTTAGAGATGACTTTAGGGAGATTTATGGGTATAAGATTTTAAAGTAGAAGGGTTTTCCCAACACAATCCCATGGCAATTAGTAACTATTTGCGTCTTGGCAAATTTGTGGCTAATTTGTATGAATTTTTGAATGTTTCGTATTTGCTTACGCATAAGTGGTTATGTTTAGGGAAAGATCTTTATGTTTATTTTTTTCAGACAATTGTACATTTGCCCAGAACGCATACAGCAAAAAAAAAAGTATACTATATAATATAATATATATATATATTATATTATATAAAGTACTTAAATATTGACATTTATTTACATTTAAACATTTCACATATACAAAAAAATGGCCAACTATATCAAATATTTTGGTATATGAAGGTTGAAGCTAAATATATTTTCAATTTCAAAAATATGTTTTATTGAGCTTCACGTTTTAAAATATATATTTAAAATATATTTAAAATATATTTTGAGTCACAAATGGGGTGGTTCCCTAAACTGTACATCACAACAACAAAAAACCTCCCCAACAGCTAAAAATCGTAGAATTGCTTAGAAAAATAATATCAAGCAAGGCTAATAACTACACTTAAAGTTGCAAATCTGAGCATAATGTCCCCAGTTCCAGCTGTGTTGTAATTTTATTTAATTTTTTTAACTCTGGTTACTCTTTACCTCATATTTTGTTTAGCTGTGCAATGTGATGCAAGAGCGTTGCTTTAATGTGAGATGATTTATGAGCAATTGCATTACAGACGATTTTCACGGTTGTCAGTCACCATGAATTTATGAAACTATAAAGCCGTCTGCCAATTTGACTTTTTTTGCACTAACCACACATTTGAACAGAAAGGTTTAGGGTCCTGGAGGAAAGTCCTATTGCTCAAATGCTGCTCAAGAGACAAACAGGAGTTCTCAGTAAGAATCAATTGTATCTAAAACAGCAACAAATGAAACCATTGTTGATATGTACTCGAAGATTATAGATATATAAAAATATTTTTACATATTTAGGTTCACATTGAAAAGCCTTGCAGACTTTGGTATTTTGTCAAATTTGTGCACAGTTTGAGACATTGTTGAGATCATATGTGATTATAGGGCTTTTAGAGAAAATGTTTTAAAGGAGACATATTATGCCCCTTTTTACAATATGTAATATAAGTCTCTGGTGTCCCCAGACTGTGTCTGTGAAGTTTCAGCTCAAAATACTCCACAGATCATTTATTATATCATTTTGAAAATGGAGTGTAAGCAGAAACACGCTGTTTATCGGGCCTGTCTCTTTAAATGCAAATGAGCTGCTGCCCCCTTTTCCAGAATAGAGCTGCGCCATTACAGCTCGGACCTGCTAAAAACATCTGTTTTGGTTCTGATTATCATGTTTATCATGCTGAAATCATGCGTTTTAAACCATACAAGTTTAAACTTCTGATATACGGTTTTCTGAGCGCACACGCACAGAAAGCGGCTGTCACAGGCATGTGAGTACTAAACTAAGTTCTCTTTCACACACAAGTTTACGTTAAAAACACACACGAGTTACAAAAAACAGTAGGTTATGTCTGTGAAGGTAAACAGCTGGGAAATAAATCGCATGTTTATGTTAGATCTGTGTGGCAGCAGCGTAATAAACAGTAAATAAATAAATCCACTGCTGTCTTGTCTCCTCTAAGGCCGGGGACTCTAAATGGTGTTCTGTGCTCATCTGTGCAGCCAAAGACAGAACAGTTAGCATGTTTTGCTCAAACTTTCGCCATGGCATTAGAACTGTACACCGTTGTCGCTTGCGAAAACACAATAACGGCACAGTGGGTGTAAACTTTTACAGATTAAGGGGCTATTATAATGAGATCCCTTTGCCACGTCACCAAGGGAGCGAAATCAGATGCGATCATTTTCTCAGACGCTTGCGGAAAAAGGCTTCCCAAAACAAAGTTACTGGGTTAATCTTTTTCTTGTTTCCTTGGTTGGTAGATGGACCGGAGACCTGATTATAGCACTCAAAACCTGGAAAAGTCAGATTTTCATGATATGTCACCTTTAAGAAATCTCATTTGTGATTTTTGTATTGTGTTGAACAAAATTACAAATTTAATTACAATGATTTAGCTATAAATTTAAGCCTTTTTCTCTCACAAAACTTTAAAAACGAAATGGTATAGGATTTCTTTGAATCAGTTTTAACTCAGAAATTGCTTGTAAATTTGACAAATAATTACAAACCTAAGGCAATTAATACATGACATTTTGTATCAGAAAGAAATAGTATTTTCCTGTAAAGTATTAATAAACTTCAGTAAACTTTGTTATATTTATAACTTTGAAAAATATAAAAATGTCTTCAGAAGAATGCAATATAGTGAACTGTATTTCTGACGCTTTTCTGGGTTTTTATTGTTTGTTTTTTGGTCACAGAGCCACATGAACATTTTTTGAATATTCTCATTTTGTGTTCTACATACAATTTTTTTTATTTTTTTTTAAACAGAATAGCAAAGAATAAAAACTGAAATCTCTTGAGATAATGAGTCTCCATCCAGGGTTTGAGTAGTTGTTCATACAGGCTTTTGGATATAAGAGACACAAACCGGGCCCCAAAACATCTCACTCATGACCTCTACACGTGATCCTGTTTCACTGCTGTTTTTCTGCCTTTCAGCGGCCCTCTCTACCCTCACCGAAGGTTTTTCTGATGTCCTGTCCTGGGAATTAATGACTGCTAATGAACAAGGGGGCCAAGGCCAAAGCAAAGTGGTAGGAAATGATCGGAGAAATTACAGTTCCTGTCTCTCGGTGCTTCCATTACCAGCGTGAACGTGCACTCTCTGTACAGGGAAACAACACTGATCCTCCCCCATCAAGCCCACTCATCCTGAACACATAAGAGCTCAGACCCCGGTCGAACCTTATCATGTGAGAGAGCTGAGATTAGAGGACTTGGCCCCTCGTTCAAAGCAGAAAAACAACATTGCCTCTCTGGCCACGAGTCAAGCGTGCTAGTTTAAATTAGAGCGCAGCCTTTCACACTTGGCATTTAGTGTGGCACAGTATATCTTCACCTTATTTCCACTCGCCAAAAAGTCCACACCCCCTGCCCTGAGTCTTATTAACACACACAGACTGTGTTTCGTTTGGACTGGATTCCTCATTAGACTTCTTAAATCAGCATGACTTCAGTAATGGTTTTATGTTCTCTTAAGAAGTCTTTACAGTCACTGCTGTAAGTTTTAACTGTTGGTGGGATGCCACCCATGCGAGACCAAGGCTACGTCTTAAAGGGTGCGGCTGGTCCGGGCCTTGTCACCATCTGAACTCATATTAGAGTAGGAAAAGAAATGATTTCCTTTCTTTGAGCTGAGATTTACATTTTAAATGTATGATTTTTAGATATTAGTGTTCCATTTTTGCTGTCTCTTGTTAAAAAAGTGCACTTGATCGTATTTAATGTGCACTTAAAATCTTAGAAGTATATATTTATAAAAATTAACTTGAAAATAATACATCAATGAAATAAAAGGCCATTTAAGTGTATTTTGAAGAGCGTACAATACCGTGACTAAAATGTCAAAATAAAAGTTTTATTTTAAAGGACATTTTAAATAATTATGTTTTAATAATCTTTTGTCGTGTTTTAAAGAAGTACACTTATTTTGTTGTGTTGACTAACATACTAAAGCATATTTAAAGTACTTAATTATAATTTTAACTGTAGTCTATTATTCAATATTACATTTCAAGTTACATTTTTAAAGTAAAAATTGCAACATCATTAAAATGTGTAATTGCAGAAATATTTAAATACATGACATACATGTTTCATTAAAAATAACACAAACTTGTCAGTAAATTTGACAGTAGGCTTGAACCATATTTCAAAGACAATAAATGTAATTATGAAATTACATTTAAAGATGTACTTAAGTGCTTCGCTGGAAAGTTCAGCTAAATGCATTTCATATCAGTTGAAACGATAATAAAATTTTCATTCAATTACAATTAATATGCAATTAATTGATTGAAAACAGCAATAAGGAAATCTACGTTCCTTACAAACCACCTGCAACATGGACACATTAATAAAATATTTTGGGGGGAAGGAAATTATGTTTAGTTAAATCACAATGAAAAAATGACAACATTATCAGGAGATACATGAACAATATGCCATAAAATCCCAAAGAAATGTTATTTTATAGGACAGAAGACATTTTTCATCAATGTTTCTCTTAAAATTCGTTATGTGAAATAAAAATAGACACAAATTAGATAATTGTGAACATAAAGTAGAGTTAAAGACAACATGCAAGTCAAATAATTTGATTCCAGAGGGATTTAAATTCCTTTCTGACTGCAGACTATTGGTATCTTGAGCACATTTTGAGATACCGTCGAGATTTCACTGGAATCCTTGATGACATTATACTGGCTTTTTTCCCTCAGGAGAGAAATATGAGAAGCATGGAACTTAAGAAAACATCTTAATTTGCTCTCAATATCATCTCTAACAAGCAACTAACTGACAGTTTGTCATTTTACTTTCCTCTGAGATATGCTAGATTCTTTAAAAAACCTCTGTGTGCATCATAAAAACAGGAATCCTTACCTTTTTATAGTCTCTTTTAGCTTCTCCGGATCAAAGCAGAACAGACTGCCTAACAGAGACAAACCAGAAGAGCGGATCGTAGAATCTGAAGGAAACTCCCACTGTTTATCCCTGACTGGCTCAGCCAGTGTTCAACATCATCCCTTCATACCGCTCATTATAGCCTCAGCCCACTCCGGTTTCACAGAGACGCTCCAGCATCCAGCAGTGTGTGTGTGTGTGTGTGCTGGAGGAAACTGGCAGTAATCCTGTAAAAAGTTCCTCAACTCTGAGCCTTACTGTAATCAAATGCGGTTATTAGATGAGGGGCTCATAAAGGAGAACTTGAGCTTTACTCATCGCTGCTTTTCCTGCCAGGCCCACCCTTTTGTCTGCTGCATGCCAAGCATTGCTGCTCACTGCTACTCTGCATTTCTCCCTTCGAAGGTTAAAGTTAGAAATTTAAACAAACCCCTAATCTGACGTAATAAACGTTGGTGTGCAACTCATCCTGCACCATTTATGCAACAGATACATCATGCTACTTGTTGACAAAAACTGTGCTATTCAGTTTCTAAGTCATGAAATTTACAATATATGTCTAGCGTATGATAAAACTTGCGAAGAAATCCAATAGATTTACCTTGAAGGAGAGACCAACATATTGTACACACTTGGACCAGTAAGCAACCATCAATTATTGCCTTATAAACCACTCAGAACTGCATAGCAACACCCTGGGAACCATCCGAAACACCTTAAAACCTTCAGAAAGCTTCATTATCTAGTTGGTGTTATTGTAGTGGACTTGTAGTCCAGAGTGTGACGAAAAACTAGCAGGAGCCTGAAGCCTAATCATGTGTGTAATGTGTAACCTGAGCACTTTTGCCTTCACCAACTCGTCTTATCCGTGCTTTTATGTAGTCATTGTGTGGCTCTTAATCCTGTGCACAAAGAGTAATAAGAGCTTTGGACACACTGTAACATCATATCCTGTTGTGTTCGGAGAATTCTCTGACAGAGGATTCATTACACGTTCTGCCTCAGAGCTCAGTTCATCACCTGAACACAGTGCAGTGGATCACAATAGAGCCAGTGTATGGGTATTTTGCAAATATCACGAAGCTTGTTTGCCAGTGTACAGCATGTCCACTATCACAGGCTGCCAGGGTGTTGCTATGCAGTTGCTAGGGTGTTCTGGGTGGTTGTTAGGAACTTGCTTGCTTGCCAAATCAAAAGACCCCATACCCAAGTGTCTATGACGTTCTTGTTGATAGATATGGGAACTTTTCACCCGTTTTATCATCATAAAAATCTGACAGGTTAAAAGAGTAATAATGCACCTCTTCTCAACAAACTGGAAAATCTGAAGTATTGTTCATTCATATGTTGCACAAACTGTGCAGGATGAGTTTAGCGGTAAATATCACCACAATTTCAAATCTAAGTGGGGCAATAAATAAAGAAATTGAAAAAAAAAAAAAAACACTGTAGTTTAAACTGAGGACAGCTGTATTTTTAATGTTTTGTGTGTTTTTGGTGTTCTGTATAATTTCAGTAAAAAAATAAAATTAAAATTAAATTGTAATTCATTAATTCAAATTATCGTTATTATTATTATATTGATATTAAAGTGTCATTATGCATATTGGTTAAAAAACTGTTTAGTTTTAGATATTAAAAAAACAATAGTTTGTTTAATTAGTTTTAACTAATTAGTTATTTAGTTTTAAGTTTAAAAGAGTAAAAAGTATATTTTACATAAATATCATTAATCACATTTTTGGAGTGTTTTAACATATAAAATGTTACAACCTGAACTAAGCCTGCCTTGCCATAAAATGGTCAAATTATCTGATATTATATCTGAGAGTTATTGACAATAACACAATTATGATAATAAAATACTATGTCAAACTACTTCTTCATTTGAAACTAATTGAATTCTATTCAATTTTTGTTCATCATGACTTCAAGACAGTTGCATCCCCCTGCCTTTTTTTTATTTTTATGTTATGCCATCAAAAAATACCAAAGCTCATTCAGAAATGAAAAACATTTTGATTATAGAAGAACTGTAAGGCACTGTATATATATAAATTGCCTTTTTGTATGTAACCTATTTTTAAATAAACTGATAGTGTCAATCAGAAAAAAAAAGAGTATTATGTCATGTATGTAATGAAAACTGACACTTCTGGCTGTACAAGCTCAATTTTACAAATTGTTGTGTTATGAAATGACTCATAGTGCAATTCGTAATTCAAGGCACTGATAAAATGTGCGCTTTAGCATGCATTACAATTAACATGGTGTGTTTTTTATTTTTAGGTCAACTACCTGTAAATTAGTTAAGCTGTTGGCATGCTTAGATAGCCTAGCTAAACAATAAGAACCCATTCGCTTTAATGGCACACACATTTAAAGGAAACTCTATCGCCCCCTTGAGTATTGGAGTTTGTTACCTCCACAGTGTTAAAAGGTTAATTCAAATAATGTCTCATACATTTGCATTAGAAGGTAACACAAAACTGGTTCTTACCACTTTTTGACAAATCACATTAAAATTCAAACTCTAATTTAATAAAAAAATCCAGAAATCCACCATGAATAAGGAAAACCTTGACCTAGTGACTTAATCAGATCAGAGAATGGAGAATGTGGCGCCTGACGCCTCCGTGTCGTCCTCTAAATTGGGCTTTATGAGTTAGCATTGTGCTGTTTGTGCATTAATCTTACCCCACAACAATTCAATGAGTGATTTGTTGTGACACAATGCGTCTCATTCACCACCCGCTCCCTGTGTGGGAAGTTCTGGCTGATCTCTGTCTCTCTAACTGTCCTGAGTGAGTACCAGCCAAACAGATCCTTTCAGTCTTCATACCATTGCATCAAACATTCATTGTTATTTCAGTTACATTTGTGTACAAGATGTTTATCACGCACACGGATTTAATCACCATTGTTTAGAAAGTCCAAGTTTGATGAGTAAACTGCAATGGCATTGATTACGAACAAAGTCAGATTACGATTGTTTGTTTGCCACTGGAATAAATCTCATTCTAATAAACCAATATCTCCAAAGCACAATGAAAACTTGGGAATGCATTCCTTTAAAGTGATGACTTCAAACGTCTGGTATTCCCATCCTGCCACTGCCACAGACGGAGGGCAGACCAGTGGGCGTCTTCCAGAAAGAGCTGCACCCAACGCCAGACCATGTAAGGCCAGCCAACGTGCCCAAAAATAAATATCAAAGATCACTGGGAGAGGGGGGGAGAAATGGATGTAGAAGGAGAGAAAGAAACAGAGTCTCGCAGATGTTTTCAACTCGTCAGGAACGCCGCCGCTCGGCCGTGGATGCGGTCCATATGTGCTTCTGGCTGTATGTGGAGGATCACAGAGCCTTTCTGTCTGTCTGCATGCAGCAAAACCCCAGTGTAGTTAATGGGATCGCCCCACTCTACCGCCACTTTGCTCTTCTGCTTTGATAGGCCATGTGGGCCGCCTACTTCAATGTAGTTAGTCTGACCTTCCTGCAATTTCAACACTTGGCACATTAAAATAACAAAGTCCAGATGTCTGATTAATGGGAGCCATCAACCACTTTCAACCTTTGCACTCTGTTCAACCGAAGACATGCAATACAGTTAATTGCTGGAAAATATGGTGCTTCGAAAGAATGATGGTGACATAGAAGGGACTATTATAAGTGAAGTCAGTTCACTTGGCATGCAATATCTGCCTAAAAACTGTTGGCTAATCTTTCATTCAAATACATTTTTTAACATAACATAATAAAGAAAACATTGCTTTAGCATGATTTATATGCAAACTACCATGTATGGTCACTAATGAAAAATAAGTGTACTTAATTGTATTGAAAGTGCACTTACAGTTTACTTCAAATAAAAGCATATATATAAAAAAACATATATACTTGCAGTATACTTGCAGATAATATTAGTGAAATAAAATGTCACTTAAATGTATACAGAGATGCAGCTGACTTTAACACACTTAAGTCGACTTTTAAAAAGTGCACTTTGTAATAATGTCAAATTAAAAGTTTGACTCTAAAGTACTTTTTAAATCATTATGTTTTTGTAATCTTTTATCAGGCTTTTAAGAAGTACACTGATCTGACAAACATACAAAAGCACATGTAATGTACTTGATTATAATTTTAACTGTAATGTGTTATTTGATATACATTTAATATATTTTAAATGTACTAAATTACAACTTCATCATTACAAATATGTAATTAAAAATACACTCTAAAAAATGCTGGGTTAAAAATAACCCAGCGCTGGGTTAAAAAGGGACAAACCCAGCATGGTTTGTTTGTGACCCAGCGGTTGGGTTGTTTTGAGTCAAAACAACCCAACCGCTGGGTCAAAACAAACCAACAGCTGGGTCAAAACAACCCAACCGCTGGGTCAAAACAAACCAATAGCTGGGTCAAAACAACCCAACCGATTGGTCAAAACAAACCAATACTGGGCAAAACCACCCAACCCTGGGGTCAAAACAAACCAATAGCTTGGGTCAAAACAAACAAAATAGCTGGGTCCAAACACCAACCCTGGTATCACAAAGACAAAACCAATAGCTGGTCAAAACCCCCAACGCTGGGTCAAGACAACCCACTAGCTGGGTCAAAACAACCCAATGGTTGGGTTTGTCTCTTTTTAACCCAGCGTTGGGTTATATTTAACCAAGCATTTTTTTTGTGTATATTTAAATACATGACATACAAGTTTTAATAGAATTGACATTAAAAGTGTATTTTAGTTTGCCATAAATGCTTGTCACTACATTCAGCGGCACACTTTAACCATATTTCAAAGACAACAGAACTATGAAATTACATATAAAGGTTGTACTTCAGGTCTGGGTTGAACCGCTGGGTCAAAACAAATCAACAGCTGGGTCTAAACAACCCAACAGCTGGGTCAAAAAAACCCAACAGCTGGGTCAAAACAACCCAACAGCTGGGTCAAACAACCCAAACCTTGGTTTCAAATAACCCAATAGCTGGGTCAAAACAACCCAACCCAATAGCTGGGGTCAAACAACCCAATAGCTGAGTTCAAAACAACCCAAAACAGCTGGCTTCCAAACAACCCAACTATCCCGCTTGATCAAAACCAATCCACATTACTGGGTCTAAACACCCCAACTGCTTGGATCAAAACACAATCAATATCTGGTCAAAACACCCACCTGCGGGGCTCAAAACAACCCAATCAGGGTCCAAGAAAAACAAAACAAAACAACTCAATAGCTGGTTCAAACACCCAACAACGCTGGGTCCAAAATACCCCAATAGCTGGTCCAAAACAGTCACCCCACCGCTGGTCAAAATCCACCCCAATCGCTGGGTCAAAACAACTCCTAATATCCATGGGACGTCAAAACAACGATCTACCAACCGCTTGTAATCAAAATACACCCAACAGCTGGGTCAAAAAAACCCAACAGCTGGGTCAAAACAACCCAATAGCTGGGTCAAAACAACGCAACCGCTGGGTCAAAACAACCCAACTGCTGGATCAAAACGAATCAATAGCTGGTCAAAACAACCCAACTGCTGGGTCAAAACAAACCAATAGCTGGGTCAAAACAACCCAACAGCTGGGTCAAAACAACCCAACAGCTGGGTCAAAACAACCCAACACGCTGGGTCAAAACAACCCAATAGCTGGGTCAAAACAACCCAAACGCTGGGTCAGAACAACCCAATATCGGTTAAAACAACCCAACAGCTGGGTCAAAACCACCCAACAGCTGGGTCAAAACAACCCAAAATCTGGGTCAAAACAACCCAACAGCTGGATCAAAACAACCCAACAGCTGGGTCAAAACAACTCAGTAGCTGGGTCAAAACAACCCAACAGCTGGGTCAAAACAACCCAACCGCTGGGTCAAAACAACCCAATAGCTGGGTCAAAATAACCCAATAGCTGGGTCAAAATAACCCAATAGCTGGGTTTGTCCCTTTTTAAACCAGAGCGGCTGGGTTATATTTAAGTTTTAATAGAATTGACATTAAAAGTGTATTTTAGTTTGCCATAAATGTTTGTCAGTACATTCAGCAGTACAATTTTACCATATTTCAAAAACAATGTAATGATGAAATTACATATAAAGGTGTACTTAAGTCATACCTAAGTGGGCCAAAAAGCATTTTATAGTTCAAATAATTGCATTTATTGATTTACACTGTAAAACATTTTCATTCAGTTTTAATTAATATGCAATGAAGTTTCTGAAAATTCACTATGCACTTATATATTGTTTTAAAGTATATTATTTCCATGAGTGCTCTTTTTAAAAGCAAGCTAAAGTATACACAAGGGGTTAAATGTTGGCTTCTGTAAAGCTTCGGTTGTCTTTGATTGTTTCATGTTCAAATGATGCACTTGTTTGGGTGGTGTAGAATAAAGAAGTAGGGACAAAAGTAATCTATAAAGTGTTTTAGTTTTTTCCATTGAAATAGGCCTATTGTTTGCGTAAAGTAAACTTCATAAGTTTGTGTAATTTGTTCTCTACAGTGTGTAGTCAAATTAACTACCCAGGCTGACAACAGCACACATGCAATAAGGTAACATATAAGTGGAAAGAGTCATAAAAAATCTGAAAAGACAAAAATTTAGGAATTAAATCAATTGAGAGGCTAAGATTTTTACCAGTTTTAGGCCTGACACAAAGCAGAGAACGGACAGTACAACCCCCCTAACTCTGGAAAATCATTGTAAGACTTGGTTTTAAATGGCTTATTGCTTTGATAATTTGGTTTATCTGGTTAGCATGACCTGTTAGCTGCTACTTTTAGATGCTGTAACTACATCAGGGAAGGAAGAAATGCTAAATTTCTTCTAGTTTACTTAAGCACTGTCTCACCCCCCTATATTATAAGCTATTGCATATGTCCCCTCAGACAGGCTGAGGAAAAATAGGGGCCAGGTCAGGGAATTGTGATGATGATTTCTCATTCACTGCATGTGAATGCATGACATTCCCTCCTTTCACGGGGGAAATGAGTGCCTGAAATAAACGAGAACTCATGCGGCCATCTAGTGCTGAGTATTGGAATTTACTTCAACATTTGCTGAACAAATCCTCTATGTACAAAAAGTCAGTATTCAACGAAAAAACTTCACTAACTCTCAGTAACTCTCAGCCTGCATGTTGAAAACTGCATGTAAAAAAAATAAAGTCTGGTAAATGTTAGATTAAAGCAAACACAGGTGAGTAATATTTTGCAAAGGTTTTTTTGCTGTCTGTTGTACAACCTGTAGTTTGAATTGTAGCCTATACTGTGTATCTTTTTTTTTGCATTCAGTACAGTAGTGAAGTTGACTGCCTGGATGTTACAAGAGGAATCATCTTTTGGGGGGGGGAAATAAATAAATAAACAGGTATGTGCCAGATTGAGAACCCTAAAATAAAAATGATAACTGTGGGTAAGTAATATTTCTCAGACATTTCTATTGCACAACTTAAAATTTAATATGCACTGTATTTGTTTCTTATTCATTACAACAGTGATGTTCACCGCCCTTATGTTGTGAAAAGAAACACTGTATATTTTCCACTGAGGTCAAATATAAATGTAGCAAGTGACAGATTAAACACAAAAAAGGGGGAAAATAATCACAGGTGAGTAATAATCCTCAAGCAAATCTGCTCTCTGTTGTACAACCTGTAGTTTGGTTTGATACTAAAACTTTTCTTATTCATTACAGTATGGCAACTCCTAGGATGTTGCAAGAGAAGATGTCGCCTGTCAAGTGAGGTAAAATAAACTCTGGTGAATGCCAGATTAGAAATCAAAAAGCACTGGGGAGTAATGTTTTTCAAGCATATTTGCTTTCTGTTGTACTACCTGTAGTTTAACTGATACTGTCTATCTTTTGTCATTTATTACAATAGGGATGTTCACTGCCTGGATATTACAAGAGGAAATTCTGCAGGTCAACTGAGATCAAATAAACACTGGTGAATGCCAGATTAAAAATAATAAAGCACAGGTGAGTAATATTGTTAAAGAATTTCCGCTCTCTATTGTACAACCTGTAGTTGGGATTTAAATCTTTTTGTCATTCACTACAATAGGGATGTTCGCTGCTGGAAGATACAAGAGGAAATGTAGTCTGTGTGTGCATTGGGGTAAATAAAACTCTAGTAAGAGTCAGATTAAAAATAAAAAAGCACAGATGAGTAATATTTTTCAAACACCTTTGTTGTCTATTTTATAACCTGTAGTTTGAATGGACACTGTATACATTTTCTCATTCACGGGGATGGCAACTGCTTGATATTGCAAGAGGAAATGTAGCCTGTCTGAAATTGGCATCAGAATGTGGTAGTCCTGTAGGGTGAGGAGCCATCACATTACCCTAACCATACATTTTACTGTCCACCAGCGAACCTCATTTTTGAAATGCTTTTAAAAATGCTTTTAAACAGCCCTGATCCTTCCAAAACGTTTGACTATAACACGAATGACCTGGAGTAATCTGGGTCATGCTGGATGCATTTCTTTGTCAGATCTGTGAGAAGACAGAATACTTTTTGTTTTTGCACACACTGGTTCGTTTGACACCAGAATTTGGTTCATTTGAATGATGTGGATGCTTTTTCGTGTGCGCATACGCAAACTGTTCCTGAAATATTGAAGATCTACCCCTATTTCAATTGAATCGAGTTCAGTGGGATTGACTGAGGAGTTTATGAAGGTTTTTCAGACTGAATGAATCATTCTGATTAATAATTAGATTATTAGGTTGAATTTAAATGTAGACAGTGACAGGCCAAATGCATGAACCTGAAATGCCTTATCTTTAAAACAAATTTCAGTGACAGTTTCTGTCTTTCAGATTCTTTGTTTGCAAACCTCTTTAAAATAAATTACACTGTTTATATATGTAGCTGTTTATAGGCTACAGTAAAAAAAATAAAATTGGCAGTGCATTAAGAAAAAAGTAGGTATTAACAGAATTTTTGTAATCACATTTATTTGTCACCTTATTTCTAAAAGTGGTGTTATTTTTTTGACAATATATACAGTTCCATTTTTATGTTACCCTTCTGTACCTGTATCTGTATTAAACATGCCAGTAAAACGGTGCTGAAGCTTTTGTAGCTTTATGAGTTTTAAACATTAAGTCATGATCTGATGCACATGATGTACAGTGGGGCAAAAAAGTATTTAGTCAGCCACCAATTGTGCAAGTTCTCCCACTTAAAAAGATGAGAGAGGCCTGTACTTTTCATCATAGGTATACCTCAACTATGAGAGACAAAATGAAAAAAAAATCCAGAAAATCACATTATAGGATTTTTAAAGAATTAATTGGTAAATTCCTCTGTAAAATAAGTATTTGGTCTCCTACAAACAAGCAAGATTTCTGGCTTTCACAGACCTGTAACTTCTTCTTTAAAGAGGCTCCTCTGTCCTCCACTCGTTACCTTTATTAATGGCATCTGTTTGAACTTGTTATCAGTATAAATGACACCTGTCCACAACCTCAAACAGTTACATTCCAAACTCCACCATGGCCAAGACCAAAGAGCTGTCAAAGGACACCAGAAACAAATTGTAGACCTGCACCAGGCTGGGAAGACTGAATCTGCAATAGGTAAGCAGCTTGGTGTGAAGAAATCAACTGTGGGAGCAAATATTAGAAAATGGAAGACATACAAGAACACTGATAATCTCCCTCGATCTGGGGATCCACACAAGATCTCACCCCGTGGGGACAAAATTATCACAAGAACTGTGAGCAAAAATCCAAGAACCACACGGGGGGACCTAGTGAAAGACCTGCAGAGAGCTGGGACCAAAGTACAAAGGCTACCATCAGTAACACACTGCGCCGCCAGGGACTCTAATCCTGCAGTGCCAGACGTGTCCCCTTTGCTTAAGCCAGTACATGTCCAGGCCCCTCTGAAGTTTGCTAGAGAGCATTTGGATGATCCAGCAGAGGATTGGGAGAATGTCATATGGTCAGAGGAAACCAAAATAGAACTTTTTGGTAAAAACTCAACTTGTCGTGTTTGGAGGTGAAAGAATGCTGAGTTGCATCCAAAGCACACCATACCTACTGTGAAGCATGGGGGGGGAAACATTATTCTTTGGGGCTGTTTTTCTGCAAAGGGGACCAGGACGACTGATCCGTGTAAACGAAAGAATGAATGGGGTCATGTATCGTGATATTTTGAGTGAAAACCTCCTTCCATCAGCAAGGGCATTGAAGATAAAACGTGGCTGGGTCTTTCAGCATGACATGATCCCAAACACACCGCCCGGGCAACGTAGGAGTGGCTTCGTAAGAAGCATTTCTAGGTCCTGGAGTGGCCTAGCCAGTCTTGAGATTTCAACCCCATAGAAAATCTTTGGAGGTATTTGAAAATCCGTGTTGCCCAGCGACAGCATCAAAACATTACTGCTCTAGAGGAGATCTTGCATGGAGGAATGGGCCAAAATACCAGCAACAGTGTTTGAAAACCTTGTGAAGACTTACAGAAATTGTTTGACCTCTGTCATTGCCAACAAATATATTGTATATAACAAAGTATTGAGATGAAAATTTGTTATTAGGACTAAAAACCAAATATTATTTTCCACCATAATTTGCAAATAATTCTTTAAAAATCCTACAATGTATTTTCTGGATTTTTTTTTTCTCATTGTGTCTCTCATAGTTGAGGTATACCTATGATGAAAAGTACAGGCCTCTCTCATCTTTTTAAGTGGGAGAAATTGCACAATTTGTGGCTGACTAAATACTTTTTCCCACTGTATATATATATCACAGGTTGCTCTCAATAATTTAGAATGTCGGTGGAAAAGTTCATTTATTTCAGTAATTAATTTTAAATTGTGAAACTCGTGTGTATTAAATAAATTCAGTGCACACAGGCTGAAGTAGTTTAAGTTTTTGGTTCTTTTAATTGGGATGATTTTGCTCACATTTAACAAAAAACCCACCAATTCACTATCTCAACAAATTAGAATATTGTGACATGCCAATCAGCTAATCAACTCAAAAACACCTGCAAAGGTTTCCTGAGCTTTCAAAATGGAGTCTTAGTTTGGTTCACTAGGCTACACGATCATGTGGAAGACTGCTGATCTGACAGTTGTCAAAGACAATCATTGACACCCTTCACAATGAGGGTAAGCCACAAACATCCATTGCCAAAAAAGCTGGCTGTTCACAGATTGCTGTATCCAAGCATGTTAACAAAGTTGAGTTGAAGGAAAAAGTGTGGAAGAAAAAGTTGCACAACCAACTGAGAGAACCGCAGTTTTATGAGGATTGTCAAGCAAAATCGATGCAAGAATTTGAGTGAACTTCACAATGAATGGACTGAGGCTGGGGTCAAGGCATCAAGAGCCTCTACACACAGACGTGTAAAGGAATTTGGCTAAAGTTGTCGTATTCCTCTTGTTAAGCCCCTCCTGATCCACAGACAACGTCAGAGGTGTCTTACCTTGGCTAAGGAGAAGAAGAACTGTACTGTTGCCCAGTGGTCCAAAGTCCTCGTTTCAGACGAGAGCAAGTTTTGTATTTCATTTTTAAACCAAGGTCCTAGAGTCTGGAGGAAGGATGTAGAAGCTCATAGCCCAAGTTGCTTGAAATCCAGTGTTAAGTTTCCACAGTCTGTGATGATTTTGGGTGCAATGTCATCTGCTGGTGTTTGGTCCATTGTGTTTTTTGAAAACCAAACGTCACTGCACCTGTTTACCAAGAAATTTTGCACTTCATGCTTCCTTCTGCTGACCTGCTTTTTGGAGATGCTGATTTCATTTTCCAGCAGGATTTGGGACCTGCCCACACTGCCATAAGCACTAAAAGTTGGTTAAATGACCATGGTGTTGCTGTGCTTGACTGGCCAGCTAACTCGCCTGACCTGAACCCCATAGATAATCTATGGTATTGTCAAGAGGAAAATGAGAAACAAGAGACCTAAAAATGCAGATGAGCTGAAGGCCATTGTCAAAGATACCTGGGCTTCCATACCATCTCAGCATTGCCACAAACTGATCACCTCCATGCCACGCCGAATTGATGCAGTAATTAAAGCAAAAGGAGCCCCACCAAGTATTGAGTACATGTACAGTAAATGAACATACTTTCCAGAAGGCCAACAATTCACTAAACATGTTTTTTTATTGGTCTTATGAAGTATTCTAATTTGTTGAGATGGTGAATTGGTGGGTTTTTGTTAAATGTGAGCCAAAATCACAATTAAAAGACCCAAAGACTTAAACTACTTCAGTCTGTGTGCATTGTATTTATTTAATACCCACAATTGAGTTTTGTAAGTACGAATAAGAACTTTTCCACGACATTCTAATTAATTGAGATGCACCTGTATATATATATATAAATCCAATTCGAATCAGAAATGTATTTCCTGAAAAAATAAATACATATTCAGTGTTCAGTGCATGGCTCAAAAAGTGGGCAGGTCAAAGAACATCACGTTTTTTGAGCTTGGACTGACTAGACTGTTTCAGTCGTTGACAACGCTTGTTTCCTTCGCTAAATTGAAAACATTTTTTCAATGTATATGCTACAAGTACAAGTAGGCTGCGCTCTGTGCTCGCGTGCGTGTGGGCGGAGAGAGTTTGACAGTCAGACTGAAGCTCGACACGCTCGCAGATGTCACTGAGACACCAACCATGACTGACAATTAACAGGCTACATTTTTCTTAGAAAAACACTGAAGGTAAGCTCAATATCTCTATACTTTTCTTTTTTTATTCCATATTGCTTAATGCTTTGTTTGATGTAGTTACGAGCTGACATTCCCGTTGAATACATGCGCTCTCACACGCAACACGCACACCGCGGTTTAATCAGCATTGAGAAGAGAATCATATTTTGTTCATAAGTAACGCATTAAACCGAATATGTTTATTTTGTTAAAAGGCTGAACGGGGTTTCTGTGTTGCTTAACACCAATAGTGTGCTTTGCTTGCATGTTCTGTATTTATATATTAACACTACCTGTTCCAAATCTAATGCCTAAACCGCAGGGCTGCACTTTGCTCTAAGAGAAGGTGGTTTAGTAGTAGAGAAGGATGTACTTCCTCAAACACTCCTCGACATTTGCGGCCGAGCCTCGGATGCTTTGCATGTTATGCAGCTAAAAGTTTAAAGAAATGAATGTTACATCACAGGCTGACGTTAGGAATTGAATGGTGGGCTGGAAATTACAAGGTTGTAACTTTAAACTTGAAGTGTTCAGCCACTGGGTGTTTTTTAATGGTCGATGCAGATATCTAGAGAGGGTGACTGATGGTTGAGATTGTGTATAACACAATTTATCTAAATATTTAAATGAACACAATATTCATTCAAAATTCACTAAAAAATGCACTATATTATCCAGTGACAAGGCAGCTGTCAGTAGGCAGAATGAGCACTAAAATGGGCAAAATGTGAAGGATATGGTTCAGTCAACCAGTTATTACACAAAATAAACCATCTTGAAGGGGTTTATTTTGTCATAATGACTTACTATAGGCTATATTATTACTATTATTATTCCGGTTATAAAATAAATACTGATATATAGATATGAAATGTGGATTTGCAGTGAATTTTTTTATGATGCTTAAAAGGAAGTACACAGAGCGACCTGAAACGGCATTCAAAGGACTATGGTCATTAGCGTCATTATGCAAAAGTGTTTGACCACAGAAAGCCATTGACCAATCAGAATCAGCGGTTCCAGAGAACCCTGTAATAACAGCATGTATTTGGTAATACAGCCAATGAGACCGATACAGAATTTCCTAATTTATCATTTACCTTACACAAATTTCACTCAAAATCATTCCGAGAAATTTGAAAGCAGAACTTGGACTATTGTATATATATATAAAAAAAAAAAAAAAAATAGATCTCATATATATACATCTGATAAATTCAAATAAGTGGCTGTATCAGTTAAAAAAAAATTATAATAAAATAAATATGGCTGAATCAACCATACAGCATCTAGTGATCTCCAACAACATTTTCAGGGTCAGATCAAGTAGAAATAGGTAACAATTGCATGTTTTCACTTTTTACAGTGGAATGAGAAGACATGATTATCGACAGATGCAGATAATCATTCATGGATGGATGGATTATATACAGTATAGGCATAATATCGATCTATGCTAGGCAGATCTATGCTAGTGTACACTCTTAAAAATAAAGGTTCCAAAAAAGGGGTTTTTAAGAAAACTGTCACTGAACGGTGTATTATATGGAACCCAAAAATGTATAAAAAAGGATATGATTTGCTGGCTGTATTTAAAGTAGATGACAGCTGTATTTCAATGTAGCCCTAGTGAAAAAAACTTACTAAAATACTTAAATGGGTCATATGATGCGATTTAATTTTTTTTTTCTCTTTGGAGTGTTACAAGCTGGTTGTGCATAGATAAGGTCCCTGAAGTTGCAAAGAATAAAGTCTCAAAACCAAAGAGATATTCTTTACAAAATTTAAGAGTCAACCACACCTACCTAAAAAAGGCTCATTCTAACACGCCCCCAACATACCTACGTCACTATGTGGAAATATTAGCCTAATGCGCCCACGTGTTCACGCAAAGAAAGATGGTGTGGTTTCAGTAACCGCAGTTAGTATTGAAGCAGCTATGTCAGGGAGACGTTGTGTGTTTCTCGGCGAAAGCAAAAGCACTTTATTTGGCCTTCAGAAAGTAGATGCACTTAGGAATCTTTAAGATCACTTACAACAGCACAGCAATGCATTTTATGGACGACCGTTTCGGGAAGCTAGGAGAGGAGGTCATTCTGACTTTCTATGAACATCTGGCACTTCGGAATCAGCTACTGTTTTGTTATTAGTAAGTATTTGCTATTGACTGTTCAAAACGAGAGTTTTGCGCATCGTGTGTGTGTGAGTGTGCTCGCATGCCGTGTTGTGTGTGAAGAGAGGAGCGAGTCAGCTGTGTTAACCGCGGCTTGTGTACTGCATCATCACGGTGTCTGTCACAGGACTCTGTTCCCCTTTCGGGCTTGAAATGATGGTAAAACTAATGACATTATTTACTGTCTTACATTTATTTTGAAAGATGAAGCTATGATTATGGTAAGGGGCGTTACATTTACAACGAGCGCTTGCGGTGTTCGGCCAATCACAAAGCACTAGGTCAGCTGGCCAATCAGAGCAGACTGCACTTGGCGGAAGGAGGGACTTTGTAGAAAACAAAACATTTGAGAGAGGCGGGGCATAGAGGAACTACAATAGTACCGTATTAAAAAAATGTGTTTTTGAAATTAAAATTCCCTTTTTTTGCAGATATTCTGTTACACAATACACAAAATAATGATCTTTAAAAAAGCATAATATGACCCCTTTAATAAAAATAACCTGCAATTTTAAAAACTGGTATACTTAAAGTCTGCTAAATTGGAACAACTAATTTTGTACTTAATGCACTCTAATTGTGTGGATGTAGCGCCGAAGTAACTAAAGATACACTGAAGTATATATGATTGTGCTACAGTGGAACTATTGCAAGCATACTTAAAGATCAATATTATTCAAAGATCATACAGTCCTTATCAATAGTGACATTAAAACAAATTTTAGGTTTAATATTAAGAAATGTGCATTGTGCACAAGTAGTACTCCAAATAAGGTTTAGCCTAATTATAATTTTTATAACAGTAAGTATCAAGCGATATGGCATTATGTTAATATAATGTAAATATGTTAATAGATTTGAACTATACTTACTATGCAATAAATGTATTTATAGTTGCCACAGCAACTATCTGAAGTCTGTTAGTTCATCTCCAAAAGCTGCTTTTGTTTCCATCTCATTTCTGTATCCTATTTACACTATTGCTTACATTAGTATCATCTGTGTTGGTCACTGTTCTCCATTTAATTCTGAGCCTAGTGCTCTGTTTTATAGGTGCCCCATGTTTACACAGGCGATCTGAGGGGGTCACGTGATCATTGATGTCATGACTCATGTGTCATTTGCGTTCCCCTCACTCCACGCCAAATGCAAACAGTCCTTACGCTTCTGTGCGCGAATCCACGCCTCTCCCCACTGATAAAGACCTATTGTTTCAGTCCAGGCCGGGTGTGAGGGTGTAATGATGATGTAAAAAATTAGGTTATTGTGCACTTTGTAGGATTTGAGGAAATCCTGTCGTCCTGTGATTTGGCTTGCAAATATCCTTATTTCTGGCAAACGCTTTGTTCTCTGTCTGAAAAACACGATTAGACCCTTGAGAACATCCAGGTTTAAGAACGGCTGCCCTGGAAAATTTCCATTTATGTGTCCATCTAGCCAGTTGTGGTGAGAGATTTAAGTCTACCCATACATGTAATGTACCAGTCAGATTAGTTATGCAATCATTGGGTCATGGGAGTTGGAATTAGGGGTCGGGAAATCTAAACTGGGAAAGCCTCAGAACATGTGGCATTTCTGAGCTTCAATTATTTCTATATAAACCTTTTGGGAACAGTAATATTGACTATATACTATTACATCTCTGATTTTGATTTGAGAGTCACATTTAAATAACTAAACCTTTTTTTAGTTATTGTTATCTAAAGCATCATTTCTTTAGCTAGTCTGATCCTTGAGAAGCTTGTGCTCATTATGCAACTGCTTGTTTATGACCTTACATCGCCCTTAACAGCTTGTGACACATTAATTTATGTATAACACTTCATACAAGCTGTGAGAACACTTAAGCAATACCAATAAGTGTTGCTATGTGGTTTCTAGGGTGTTCTGAATGGTTGTTAGGGTGTTACATAGTGGTAAAAAATAAAAAAATCCCACTCCCATCACCAAAATCCTAAATCCATGTTGCTAGGGTGTTGCTATGTGGTTGCTAGAACTTTGCTTTTTTCTTATTTCTATATGTTGGTTGCACTACATTACTTTAATTTGCCAGACAACCAAGCTTATCAACTATGAATAAGCAAGCAGTGACGTGAATTTGCTCCTCTTGGCAGAGGCTATTTACACTAGCTCTGCCCACCAGTGTCTGGTTGGAATAGACAAATTTACAAAAGTCGCTTGATATACAACAGCAGTAGTGGCATAAAGAGTAAGGCGTGTGGCGGAAACCATAACGCAACTGACAATTTGATGAGTTCGAACTCGCCTTTTGCCAAACTCGTACTTCTCTCTTTTCCCATTGCATGTCAGATTGGAAAGGCGTTTATTTTCAATAAAAAATGAAGGAAATATTGAAAAAGTAGAAATAAAGTGCCAATGGTATTTAATAACAAAGTGTTATCAGGTAGTGGAAGGCTTTACTGTACAATAAAAAGAATAATGGCATCCATTAAAAGGGGACATGGCTTTGATTTTTTTTATTATATTTTTAATATGTTCCGGGAGGTTAATTATATGACAAAAAAGTTTTTCGAACTTTTGAAAAAATAAACATGTGGCAAATGATTATTTTCAACCCTTATTCTGGCCCTCTGTCTAAAACGACCTGCTTTAAGGGGCGTGTCCTTTAAGGCTTGTCAGTAATCAGCCACTGTTATGATTGGCTAATGTTATTGCATAGGAAACAGTATCAATGCCCCCTCGCTACTGCATGTAAGTGTTTTGACAAAATGATCGAAATAAAGCGGTCATTTCCAGAAAAAGCATTATGAAATTATTTACTTGAGAAGCAGAGGCAGGAAAAGTGAACGGCCATCGTTTACGTACCAGTTAGACAAGATGCGGCAGTGAGTGTATTTAGTTCTTTGAGCGAACGACCCTCGCATGCCAATGTGATCAAGCGTCAAGTTCAAACTGTTAAAGGGGTCATAGGATGCTACATGCACTTTTACAAGTTGTTTGAACTGAAATGTGTGTTGGCAGTGTGTGTACACAACCACCCTATAATGATAAAAATCCACCCAGTTTTTTTTTAATCTGGTTAAATGTTTTCCCCTTTCTCAAATCGAGCCGATCTCAAACGCCTGTCTGTGTAACGTCACACAGACAGGCCCTCCCACGGTTTGATTGACAGTAGCGTTTCAGCACAGACTGGACTGGCGTCTTACCTTAGACCCGCCCTGAGTGACCGTCATCAGTCCGCCATTGTTTGACCGCCGGAGCAGATGTAGACAAGAATGACTCCCAAGCGATTGAGGTCTTCTGTCGTTGGATGTAATAATGAACATAGCAGACGTCATTTACTCCCAACATCTGAGCCGCTGAACTCGCAGTGGATTCCGTTTGTTTCTGAAGGGAATGCTCCCACGATCTGCCTAAATGTGTCTATGTTCACGCGAATCATTCATGATCCAGCCTCATCTACAGAAGAAGTAGTATAATGTTTTGTAATGAATCTTTGCAAATCGCCTTTCCTAATAATGTGCTAATTAGCAAGTTTCACGATTAAGTTTCACTAAAGTAAACAGTCTCTCTGAGAGCAGCTCGGAAGAGAGGGGCGGGGTCAGCAGAGCTCATTAACATTTAAAGGAAAATGATACAAAAACGGCTTGATCTGAAAAGAGATGTTTTTTACACTACCATTGAGAAATTTAACCAAACTATGTTACAGACTTTTCATTAAGACCCTAAAGAATCATATCAACTTGTGGAAAATGGGCATCATATGACCCCTTTAAGCGGCTGAACGCCAGTGGGTGGGGCCTATAGTGAGAAGATTTGTCGATGTCTTGCGCTGGAGGCGGTCATATGCAAACAACTGCGCCTGGGTGACGTCACCTTGCACCTCGGATGCAAAATGAGCCATTTTCTGAGGGTTATTACATAAATGCTTTTTTATTGATGATGAGGACATTTTAAGTAATGAAACTTGCATGATGTATTAAGCATACAAAGACCTCTTCAGTGTCAAAAGAGCAAGGGAAATTTGGTTATCATGTCTGCGCCCTTTAATCCATTTAATAATTTTAATAAATATGATAATTTACACTCAATAGTTTATTGTTGCATACTGTTTTATAATGTACTACAAAACTGAAGTGCAGATAATTGCCACTATATGCTATTATTTTCGTACTGCAAAGAAAATACTGCTATTTTCACTTAATGTAAATAGCATCTATCTCTATTTCCACTTAGTGGAAATAATAATAAAAAATAGAAAAGAGCCACTGCCTTTTTTTCTTTATTAGAACACCCTGGAAATTTTAAACTTCATGTCCCCAAAATTACAAAAATATATCAAAATAAATTTTATTTAAGAAAATTAAAAAATGCTCATCATAGAAGAGGCATATCCAAGTCATTTTATGTATGAATTGAAAGAATTAATATATTCAGATGAAAAAGAGCACTGACCCACCATTCATATTGTGTCTGTAACAAGCAACACTAATAATTATGTTGATATTACTACTTTTTTATGGTTGTTGTGATTCTATTTGCATTTTTATATACGGTCAGTTTTACTGTGTAGCCTATTGTTTTCAAGAGAACGCCATTTTAATATCTTAATGGTTAGTTATGCCCGCTGTTCATTTTTAAATCCTGGATTCAGTGCTGCTGCTGAGGAATGTTAAATGTCTGAAATTGGTCATAAATTCAGGTTACCGTTTATAATGCACAAAGTATAACAAAGTTCAATGTTTATAGCTTTGTGCCCTGTATATCAGATCACAGATACGAGCAAATCAGCAAAGCCGTGAAAACAATAGCGTCTTAAGCAATATCCCCCTTACCTTGCAGGCCAGGCCTCAAGAATCAGGACTCTTACGTACTGTACTTAGTTACAGCCACGATTGTTTGCTTATTTTGTGGGCAGGGACATTGAGGACTAGGCCGTCTTAGGAAAGATTGCATGATTAATTGCAAATCCGTCTTCTTTGAAATGAGTGTTTACTGCGAGGAGCCGCTCAGTACGGGAAACTTTAAGCCACTAGCTGCCGTGTTGGTTTGTAGCAGTTAGTGTCGCTGAGGTATGTACAACTCATTTCTCATCTCTATTAGCAAGCCAAATATGGGGTCTTGAGTTCTGTTGACGTCAGAGAAGGAGCTTTCAACATCAAATAATGCCTGTGTAGACTAATCAAAACCTGTAATGATTCTCCTGCAGCTGTGTGATGAACTCTTTCTCCTTACAGCAGTTCCTCATCGTCGTTTGTTTAGTGGCTCTGCCATTAGATTATTAATTGGAAACAGGCTGTGCGCGTTGTCCGTTGGATTTGAATAGCTTACAGAGTCTGTTTTATAACATTCAGTGGCATGTGGGCATGTGATCTGTCATTTCTGGAACGATTGAGCCTCACACAGTGCTTGCCATGTGTTTAATGCGTGTATAAATAGCTTTAAACGCTCACTTATTCCATTTCCCTCATAAACATGTTCTTTCCATCTTTGTTTACTGTCGCTATAGCACTCTATTTCCTTTGCTTGTACACTTTCTTCATGTCTTTCACTTTCAGTATCAGTCACTGACAGACCCCTGACACCTACTCATGTTCTATTTATTCTTCCTGCACTAGACGCCTGGAGTCATTTTTGGCTGGATATGCAGCGACTCTAACGTCTAATGAACAGCAGAGCGGTTTACAAGGTAAGGAAAATGCCAAGCTGTCAGAAACAAAAAGTGCAAAATGTTTATCTTTAAGGGTGCAACAGCTTGTCACTGCGGAAGTACACTTAAAAGCTTTGTACTTCATCTACTCCTAAATAGTGTATATCAGTAGTTTATAGTACAGTAGTAATATGGTACTTAAGGTACTTCTATGAAACGTTTAGGGGTAAATAAGATGCATAATCTTTTAAGATTTCTGCACAAGTGAAAAGCGTCTGTATCCTGAAAGGTATAACTTTTCCGAGAGTGTAAAAGGTTTGTGTTCTCAACACAAAATTGGCCAAAGTGGTGTATACAGTTAAGCGTGTGTGTTTGTGTTTATGTATCTCTCAAAATATGCTCACAAATTGTCTGGGTTGAATTTCACTCCAAAAGCAGAATGAAAAAAAGTAAGAAACTTTATTTTGCATAAAGAAAATGAAGCCATCAACAAGGTGCAAAGGTGTTGTAGGTGGTTGCTAGGGTGTTGCTATGGTATTTCAGGTGTGGCTTTTTCCTGCATGTTTCTATATGTTGGTTGCACCACATGACTTTGATTTGTAATGTAGTTTTTCAAATATTAATAAGCAGTGAAGCAGATTTGTTTTTTTTTGTTTTTTTAATAAAAGTATATATATATGTCTGTATATCTATCTGTCTATCTGTCTATCTATCTATCTATCTATCTATCTATCTCTCTCTCTCTCTGTCTGTCTGTCTGTCTGTCTGTCTGTCTGTCTGTCTATCACCTATCTATCTATCTATCTATCATTCTATCATCTATCTATCTATCATCTACTCTATCTATCTTCTATCTATCTATCTGTCCTGTCCTGTCTGTCTGTCTGTCTGTCGGTCTATCTACAGTATCTTTCTACAGTATCTATCTATCTATCTATCTATCTAGCTTATCATCGATCTATCTAATCTGTCTGTCGTCGTTACATCCCTACTATCTATCTATCTATCTATCTATCTATCTAGCTATCTATCTATCTATCTGTCTGTCTGTATTTCTGTCTGTCTGTCTGTCTATCTTCTGTCTTCTGTCTATCTTCTGTCTGTCTGTCGTCTGTCTGTCTATCTTCTACTCTATTCTCCTCTATCTATCATCGTTCACATCAAGTTTACTCCGAGCTGTCCTGTGCCAAGCTTAAGGTGGGTTGTGGTATATCTTTAATAAGATAATCGCGGGGGCCCCACATCATTTGCATTACTACTTTCTAAGGATAATAAATAATAAATAATCATAATATTCTTGCATTATGTCATTACTGATTTCATAAGGATCTTAGTTTATTTTCATTTTGTCTGGAATCTAATGATATATGGCCCAAAATAGCCAAATTAATTTGATTTCAGAAATCTATCTATCTATCTATCTATCTATCTATCTAATCTTATCTATCTCTCCTCTCTATCTATCTATCTATCTAAAAATCGTCTGTCTTCGGCTGTCTGTCTGTCTGTCTGTCTGTCTGTCCTTCTGCTGGCTGTCACGTGCTGTCTGTCGTCCTTCATCTATCTATCTATCTACTATTTCAGTTGAGTAACTTATCCCCATTTTGGGTAAAAGCGACCAGACTGTTTAGGAAACTTCCTCATATAAGACAAACAGCTTTTATCTCCCTGAGGCTATCTTGACAGCTTCATTTGAATAGAGCGCTGCTGTTTGAAAAGGAAACGTATTACATTTTGCAAGTTTTTCCCTCCTCTGTTTGCTATCGCATCCTGGTCACTGAGCGACTGCAGCTATATCCTGCCATATGCGCAACGTTCAGTATATTGTCCAGACTGAAAAACATTTCAATCATGTCAGGAGGAAGCCTTGAGTTTCTTTAATGAGTTGCTTAGAGATGCAAGTCTCCTTGCTCAGCAGACTGTTGAGTTTATACCAATAACAAGGAACATCACATACCTCATTCCTGTTTGAAAAATGTGCACAGCGACTCACGTTGAATTTACTTTGCATATTTTTTTGTTTAATAGCTCCCGCCTCTTATATTTAATTTGAATCATTCTGGGGCCTTGACGACATTCATATTGCAATTTTTAGAATGTCTAATGTTTAGTGTTTGTATATTCTAATTTAAAGGGTATAGATGAGTCTTCCAGCCGTCAGACGAGACCGGAGGTGGAAGACCTCAAAAACTGGGGGCAAAGAGCCCACAAAGGTGTGTAAAATAAAGCACACTGTCGTTATCGTATGTATCATGCTCAACTGTATGATTGATTGGTTTAGTTCCACTTCTCTTTTATATATTACTGTCTTCCGCAGAAAAGTATTTAGGCTTACACATCATGAGTTTAAAATAACGCATCTATGGTAAAAGTAGGAGACTTGTCACTTTTACTGTGTGTTTGTCTCCACCCACGTGGCTCCCATTGCCTATATTTGGTTTGTTTCCTGTTCCTGTCCTGATTATGTTCTTTAGTCCCAGCTGTCTAGTCCCAGGTGTTTCCCATGTTATTTTATGATTATTGATCCCAGGTGTTCCTCGTCTTCCCCTCGTCCCCGCTTGCTCTCGGGGGTGTATTTAGTCTGTCCATTTCTAAGTTTCTTTGTCTGGTATTAGGCATGGGCCGGTATGAGATTTTGACGTTATGATAACCTTAAGCAAAAATATCACGGTATCACGGTTTTGTTGTTACAGCTCTAAAATGTGTTAATTTGACATGTCTGGGTGAAAAAAAAATATATACAGTATATATTTGTTTATTTTTTCTTTTATTTGTTTCTGAAATGTGGGCTGTCCTGCAGCTTTTGATGTGGATGGCTGATTTGCTGCTAGAGCTACTGCTGCACTAAAAAGAAGAAAAATAAAGACTGACATCTTTTTTTTTAAACAGTTATTTAATTTTAGTTATATAATTCATATACATAAGTTGATTTAATAACAACCCAATTTGAAGCAAAAACAGAATGTTCTGACGAGCTTTGTGAAATTATACTACATTCGTGACTAAGCAAACAGCAGAAAGCTCCTGAACGGGAGCGCAGAAGTCGTCTGGCGGGGGGCTGACGCAGTGAGCCGCGCTTCTGCAACAGCTATGACTGGGAGTCGTTATGTCTTGTTTCGCAGTAAACAAGAGCTGCGCGCTGCTGCTGAACACTGCTTTAATGGTGTGGATGTATTCATTTATATTCTTGAGATGAAGAATTCCATGAACGTCTGAAGACAGTCAGTTTCCGCCCCTCAAAACTCGTGATACCCACACTAGGAAGGTTTCTTCAATAGTATTCGGTGCTCATGAAGCGTGAGTGTCTTCCTCTCGTATTTTTCTCTCGCGGCCTCTGTCACGCGTCTCTGGCTGTGGTTACGGGAGTTTAGGACGTTCTATCTTCACATAAATGACATTTGAAAAATGGAGGGCGTTGCAACGCAGTGTTGGTGCAAGCCAAACAGAGTCGCTGCAATAAACATAAACAGCCATTTTCCGATCACGTACGTTCCAGACGAGCTCCTTGAGGCTGTCCATACACACACGTTTACTGACACCCCCGCCCCCCGCTTCGCCGTCCACCAACAGAGGAGGAGGGTCGTGTTACCTCTCCCTGCACTCACCTAAGGGATTTCCTACACTTTCATCTTTGAAGAGACATGAATAGCGCATCATGCGGAACAGTATCACAGAAATTATTATATAGGTTTTGATACCGGAAATTTTTCAAATCGCGGGAACCTTGAAACGGTCTCGTATCGGCACTTGCCTACTATTATTGAATGTTCGTCTATGTGCTACGTGAGTGTTTGCCTGCCCCGTATTTCCCCGAAGTGAAGATTAAAGACTGTGTTTTGAGTTACTCCAGTGTCTCCTCATTCCACCACAGTAGTGCAAACGGACAGAAATACCCACAGAGACAGTAGCTGCGCCCCTTCTCCCCTGTTTGTATTTTGTTTGAAATGTTTGTTTTCCTTTTGCCCCCCGCGCGTGGAAACCGCCGCACACCTCCGCCACTCATCCCGCCTGTCGCGCAGTTGCAAGCCCGCTAGCCTCCTCCGAAGACAATCTTGCCGTCTCGCAGTGTCAACCGCCAACCCGTCCGAAGACAGCCCCTGCCGGTCCCGCGCGTTTGCAACCCCTCCAGCCGCTCCTAAGACAGCCTGCCGCCCCAGCTCACTCATCCCGCCGGCCTCTCCGAGACAACCTGCCGTTCGCACCGAGACCGTTGTCAATCCCGCCAGACTCGCTCCATGTTGTCCTCGGCCACAGGCTCGCTCCAGTGGTCGCCCAGTAGCCCTGCTCCAGCCCTGAGTTTCTCCAAGTGCCTGCTTCCTCGAAAGCGCC
Source organism: Sinocyclocheilus anophthalmus (assembly GCA_018155175.1). Taxonomy (NCBI): domain Eukaryota; kingdom Metazoa; phylum Chordata; class Actinopteri; order Cypriniformes; family Cyprinidae; genus Sinocyclocheilus; species Sinocyclocheilus anophthalmus. The sequence goes on along the minus strand of JADLZN010009711.1, from coordinate 132,351 downwards.
TTGCTGTTCCTTCTCCTCCAAGAGCGCCCTCCATTGCAGCTCCTCGTAAGCGCTTCCCAGTATCCGAGTTTAGCCTCACGGATGGGCTCTTGTTCCTGAGTTTAGCCCACGGAGGGCTCCGGTTCCTTAGTTTAGCCCACGGAAGGCTCCTGTTCCCGAATTTAGCCCACAGAGGGCTCCTGATCCCCCGTTCCGACCCCAGAGCCCGCTCCATGTAGGCTCCAGCCCCTATTCCGCTCCAATGCCTGCTCCTCCAGAGCACCCTCCAATGCCAGCTCCTCGAAAAGAGTGGGATCCAGTTCCTGAGTATAGCCCACGGAGGGCTTCTGTTCCCGAGTTTAGCCCACGGTTGGCTCCTGTTCCCGAGTTTAGCCCACTGAGGACTTCTGTTCCCGAGTTTAGCCTGCAGAGGGCTCCTGTTCCCGAGTTTAGACCACAGAGGGCTCCTGTTCCAGAGTTTAGCACAGAGAGGGCTCCTGTTCCAGAGTTTAGCCCACGGAGGGCTCCCTGATCCCCCGTTAAGCCCAGGAAGGGCTCCTGTTTCCCCTTTAAGCCCAGGGAGGGCTCTTGATCCCCGGTTAAGCCCAGGGAGGGCTCCAGTCCTCGGTTTTGGCACCGAGAGGGCCTTGGAGCCCGTTATCCTCTTTGGGGGGGGGTTGTAGGGCTCCAGCCGTAGAGGCCGAGGCTGGGGCCGCGGCCTCAGGGCATCTCCGCGCTCCGCCGCTGCACCTTTACCTGCCTTATCCGCACAGGGCCTCCGACCTGCCTGACCGCCCTGGAGGCCTTTACAAAACATGTAAATGTTCTGTGTATAGTGCTCCCCACGTGCTCCTTTGCCCTTATTTGGTTCCCTTCCTATTCCTGTCCTGATTATGTCGTATCCCAGCTGTCTAGTCCCAGGTTTTTCCCATGTTATTTTATGATTATTGATCCCAGGTGTTCCTTGTCTTCCCCTTGTCCTGTGTATTTATATTCTGTCCATTTCTACATTTTTTTTTGTCTGGTATTGGATGTTCGTCTACGTGCTACGTGAGTGTTTGTCTGCCCTGTATTTCCCCGAAGTGAAGATTAAAGACTGTGTTTTGAGTTTATGCCTATGTCTCCTCGTCTCCTCGCTCCTCACAGTAGTGCAACGTGACAAACATACGCATTTAATTAGTAGCCTACATTTATGTTAGATGTCAGCAATCTCTACACAGATGCATACTGCCCAAGAAATAATGTATTTCTAATGTAAATAAAGTTCTGAGTTGCATTTTAAGTACTAATGTAAGCAAAATTCCTCAGAAACAACAAATCGGAGCAAATGAGACAACTGTTGACATACAGTAGAGCTTTAAAATAAATAATAGTGTTGCATATTTCTTCTGAAACTCATATGAGACACATGAGGTCTTATAAGGAGGAAAATTAATCTGAGAAGCAGGAGTCTTGGCAAGCATCTCTGCTTATTTTCATTGTTTAGGAGAAATGATTTGTCATTTTCTTTTCTGTTCCTTTCTGTACAATAGATTATTTTTGCTCAACCCAGCATATTTTTCTGTGGCACAATGTAGCATTTGTGCTGTGAGCTCTTTTGGGATTTAGTGGGATTTGATTTTTGCATATCCCACTCTGATTTGTCATACTTGTGGTCTGAAATGCTGTTTTCCTGCTGACTGTTATGTAACGGTGAGCACACTATGCCCATGTGTCATGCCATGTGTACCATACATCAGGAGGCCCATGATATTAGGTATATTAGGAAATTCACATAGTGGATATTTGCCCACAAAATGACTTGTAGGCTTTAAATAATTTTTTGTCATTTTCTGTATAAAAATAGCTGGAACAAAAAAGGACAGGTTTAAGAGAAAAAAAATGTGCACATTGTATAAATCTCACAATTTTTTAAATTAAGAATATGTCCAGAATATGGATATGTTCATATTTTATGTATGCATATATCTTCAATAACAAAAAAAAAAAAAAATCATAAAGATTATTTTCATATTAAGCAGCGACTTCACAACATTTTATTCTAATTACATGGACTTTTTAATAATAAATACTTTCAAATAAAAATAGACTGAAAAATAACTATTTCTTATTATTATAAAGTATTAATATTAACCCTAGTAAAAAAGTTATATATTTAAAATGCATTTATTTCATACTAAGTATAGTTTACTGACATATTGCTCGAGACTTACTGATATAAAAATGATAATTAAACTTTATTTGGAGTATTTCTTTATTGCACAATGCACATTTCTTAATATTAAGCCTAAAATGTGTTTAATGTCACTATTGATGAGGATTGATTTTTGAATAATATTGGTCTTTAAATGCAAGATATTTAAAGTATATCTGAAGTATACTTGGGCTAATAGTGGTCGCGGGCGTTGTCGGCACAATCAAATATACTTCAGTATATTTTTGTTTGGACTTCAGCACTACTTCCGCACAATTAAAATATATTAGGTAGCAAGAAATTAGTCTTTTCCAATTTAGCAGACTTTAATAGTCCATTTTAGTATACGGCAAGAGTGTACAGTTCTGCGGGTAGTTTTATGTTATGTAAGTACATGTGAATATTTAAGGTATTTGTATGTACATGGGGCAGGAAATAAATGTATTTCAGATACATTTTAGTATATTTATTTTTTTCACTATGAAAGTATTTAAGGTACTACCTTTTATTTTTATTTTTTTGCTGGGTCTGGCGTATTTCCGTAGTTGTATTATGAGATCTAAATGGGTCTGAGTGCAGTTGGGGCAGGATCATTCAAACATCATCTAATAAGTGTCCGGACACATTACATTAACAAGAATTTGGTGATAAAATGTGCTTAATTGTGATTAAATGGGCATGATTTCTTAATACAAAATACAATGTAATATAATCTTAATGCATTATTGTAATAGTTGAGTCCTTTGATCTACATGTAAGTAGGGTCTTTATTGGTCCGGGATGTCTCTTCAAAATTTTAGTTTATGAAAATTATTGAGGCTGTGAAAGACAGTGAGTTTGGAGGAATAATAGTACTGTAACTGCTTGATAAAACTTCAGAGTCGCTTCAGAGTTTACACTTCACACCTAATTCGTTGTGAGTGGTTGCCGGGGCATTGCTAAGTAATTGCAATTTATTTGCTCTCATTGTGACACTAACAGTAAATGACTTCTTGTAAAACCAGACCTCAAATGTGACCATATGCCTCAACTTCCTTGTCTTCAACTTCCTCCCATGTGTGTTTTTAGTGCTGAGAAGGATGGCATTATCTCTGCAGAGTGATGACTGCTTTTCCTGTACGTGCCAGTATTTGCTCATGATCTGAGGCTGTTTTACATTCGTTTTCTGTGTGTGTTTGTCTCCAGCCCACAGCGGAAGCCTTGAGAGGAGCCATCCAGCTCGGCATCGGGTACACAGTCGGCAATATGACCTCCAAACCAGACAGAGATGTTCTCATGCAAGACTTCTACGTTGTTGAGAGCGCCTTTCTCCCGAGGTATTAACAGATGTAATGTGTGGTTGCCATAGATTCACTATTCAAACACTGAGATACAATGACTCTGTTCCAAATGTCAACAGTTCTGTTGTAGTAGTTTGTTTAATATCTACTGCAAAATGAATTAGTACAGCTGAATATCTTTTGTGATTGGTTGGTAATTGGTTGATTCCTAACAATGCTGAATAGAGTCACTATAGTCACAGTTTTTAAATATTGTGTTAAATAATTTTGTCTTTCAGTGAAGGCAGTAATCTGACTCCAGCTCACCATTATCCTGACTTTCGCTTTAAAAATTATGCTCCCTTGGCTTTCCGTTACTTTAGGGAGCTCTTTGGGATTAAACCAGATGATTATTTGGTAAGACCAAGAAACCACACGAGACTTACTAAAACAATCATGAAAGATGATGAAATGGTTTACTAGAATCATTTGTCAAGAATATTGTCAGACTCTGTCTCGTGTTTTGTTGTGTGCTCAGTTCTCCCTCATGTTTCCTTATGCCCATATTTGGTTCTGTTTCCTGTTCTCGTTGTCTTATTATTAGTTGATTCCCCGCACCTGTCTGTCCCTCGTTAAGTTCAGTATAAATATGTAGTCTGCCTCATGTTTCCTTGTTGAGTCATAAATGTCACCCCATGTGTGTACTCCTGCACTCCCTATGTTGTGTTCCTCTCCTTTGGTTTGTTTAATTAAAGTCAAGTTGTGTAGTTATCTGAAGTCATGAAGACTGAGGAATTCATCTTTAGTTTCCAGCAGGAGGAGCGATTGTTCGAGCAGTATGTGGAGGAGTTCCTGAGCGTTTGGTGAGCTGGAGCGATCGTACTATTAATGCTTGCTTCTGGGTGGGACTAAAAGATGATGATTTATTTCAGACCCGTAGCGGAATTTATAAACTTTGTCCTTGATTTAATTGGCTCAGAATTCTTAGTTGATGTGGAGGATAATCATCCTCTTCCCATCCAGAAGCATGTGGAAGCTTCAGCTCACCATAAGCTAGCACCCTCCACATACAGTTCCAATGGTCCCTCAGTTCCAGCCGCTCTTCTCCAAAGCTCTTCCCTGGTCCTCAGCCCAGCGCGGCCAGCCCGCCGGCTGCTCCTGAGTCAAGGCTAACAGCCCCAGAGCTCGTCAGTTCGTTTGGGGTCGGCTCCAGCCCCAGAGCTCGCTCCAGTGTCGGCTCCAGCCCCAGAGCTCGCTCCAGTGTCGGCTCCAGCCCCAGAGCTCGCTCCAGTGTCGGCTCCAGCCCCAGAGCTCGCTCCAGTGTCGGCTCCAGCCCCAGAGCTCGCTCCAGTGTCAGCTACAGCCCCAGAGCTCGCTCCAATGTCTGCTCCAGTCCCAGAGCTCACTCCAGTGTCAGCTCCAGACCCTGAGTCCGCTCCAGTGTCGGCTCCAGCCCCAGAGATCGCTCCAGTGCGGCTCCAGCCCCAGAGCTCGCTCCCAAGTGCCCGCTCCCGCCCCAGAGCTAGCTCCAGTTGTTTGTCAGGCTCCAGCCTCAGAGCTCGCTCCAGTGTCGGCTCCTCGAAAGCGCTTTGCTGTGCCTGCTCCTCCAGAGCTCCCTCCAGTGCTAGCACCTCGTAAGCGCTTCCCAGATCCCCAGTTAAGCCCAGGGAGGGCTCCTGATACCCCGTCTAGCCCAGGGAGGGCTCCAGATCCCCAGTTTTGGAGCCCGTAATCATCCCCAAGTATTTTTTTGAGGGGAGGGTAGTAGGGCTCCAGCCATAGAGGCTGGGGCCACGGCCTCGGAGGCTGCTCCGCCACGGCTCCCGGGGGAAAAAAAAAAAAAAAGCTGCGTTGCTCCATGGCCTCCCGAGCTGCGTGCTCCGCCATGGCCTCCCGAGCTGCGTGCTCCGCCATGGCCTCCCGAGCTGCGTGCTCCGCCATGGCCTCCCGAGCTGCGTGCTCCGCCATGGCCCCTGAGCTCCCTGCTCCGCCATGGCCCCTTGAGCTCCTAGCTCCGCCATGGCCTCCCGAACGGCCAGATCCGCCATGGGTCCTGGAATGGGCTCTGCCCTGGAGGCCTTCCGTCCGGTAACCCTGCTCCTGGAGGCCTCCAGAGCACCTCTCCCCGTTAGATGTTGTAAGGCATGGGATGTGCCTTCTGGGAGGGGGGAGTTATGTCAGACGCTGTCTCGTGTTTTGTGTGCTCAGTTCTCCCTCGTGTTTCCTTATGCCCATATTTGGTTCAGTTTTCCTGTTCTCGTTGTCTTATTAATTGATTCCCCACACCTGTCTGTCCCTTGTTAAGTTCAGTATAAATGTGTAGTCTGCCTCATGTTTCCTTGTTGAGTCATAAACGTCACCCCATGTGTGTACTCCTGCACTCCCTATGTTATGTTCCTCTCCTTTGGTTTGTTTAAAGTCAAGTTGTGTAGTCATTTCCTCATTTCCCTCTGACGCACCGTGACAAATATAGTTTCATCTTGAAAAATTACAGCTGAACTTTCAAAAAAAATCTCATTCACCACAGAAATTCAGTTAATGTAATGGTGCTAAATTGAAATTGCTAATGGATGAATTTTTTTTTATAAAATTAATGTTAAATATAATTATTGTTTTATTTGTTTAAAATTATTTTATGAATGTATAATAAAAATGGTAATGCTTTAGAATAGGGAATACATATCTCAATAAACTCCTAATATGTTGCTGCTTAGTAGGTAGTTTTAAGGAACTAAAATATGTCTGCCAGAAAACTGCTTTAATAGGTGCTTTATAATACAATAAACAGCCAAGATGCTAATAATGTGTGCTTAATAAGCAACTAGTTGCTAGTGGAATTGGACCTTAAAATAGTTCCATAAATATATATACTACATAGTTGATGATAATAAATATATCAAATAAATTCTAAATGTTTATCCTGTAAATTATATTAGGGCAAAGCATGGGGACACAAATGAAAGATTAAATAATAATATTGTTTCATAATATTTATATGATTTTCATATTTCATATGCATTTTTGATGTTTTATTAATAATATTTATATTTAGCGTAATTTTATACTCAGTTGTAGTAAATTTAGTACTTGGACTCATATTTCATATGTATATATTAGTGCTCGTCAAAACAAATTTCAATCACGATTAATTGCACTTCAAAATAAAGTTTTGTTCACATAATATCGGTGTGTGTACCGGGTATATTATTATGTATATATAATACCACAGACTAGCATGTATTATTTCAGAAAAAAATATGCTGTTGATTATATTAAATTATATTTATACGATATAAATATATGAATAAATATATCTATGAAAAGACATGTAATATTTTCAAAATATATACTGTATATGTGTGTATTTATATATAAATAATAAATATACACAGTACACAAACATATATTATGTAAACAAAAACTTATATTTTGGATGAGATTAATCGCGATTAATCGTTTGACAGCACTACTATATATATATATATATATATATATATATTTTAGATATATACAGTTATATAACAGCTCATTCAATTATTAATTTTTTAATAGTTTTAGATTTAGTGAGCAATAACAGTGAAATGAAACCATTTAAAACTGATCCAAATGCTCTTGCTTTTGTATTTTCTGTATAATCTACATTAATAATGCATCTTTTTTTCCTCTGCAGTACTCTATTTGTAAAGAACCTCTGATAGAGCTGTCAAACCCCGGAGCGAGTAGTTCATGGTTTTACTTAACCAGTGATGACGAGTTTATCATAAAGACCGTGCAGAACAAAGAAGCTGAATTTCTGCAGAAGCTGCTTCCAGGTTACTACATGGTAAGCCACACACTCACCACAATAATAAGGAAGAAACTACACTAGGCACTGCTATCTCAGCTCAGTTGCTCATATTGACAGTTCATTTATTAATGCAGAAAACAACTACAGATAATCATTTTACAGCACAATTAGCTCACAGTTGTTTTATAGCCCTGTTTGCTGTAGAACTACACTGCACATTAAATATTCGGCCTGTCAGTCTAAAATGTTAATAAATTCTTTTCTTTTTTTAAAGCATAAAAAAAATAATGCATTTAACTTTGCCTCCACTATTTTCTGACAATTTTACATTAAATGTACAGTATTTTTTACACCAGTAGGCTCTTCTAATATTCTTTTCTAGATTAAAAACTGATCTGTCCTTCCTGATTTCAGAATCTGAATCAGAACCCGAGGACCCTCTTACCGAAGTTTTACGGGCTGTACTGTATTCAGTGTGGTGGTGTTAATATCCGATTGGTGGTGATGAACAACATTCTGCCTCGCTCTTTGAAAATGCACTACAAATATGACTTAAAGGGCTCTACTTACAAACGCAGAGCGTCACGGAAGGAGTGCGTCAAACCCTCCCCGACCTTTAAAGACCTGGACTTCCAGGAGATACACGAAGGTCTTTACTTTGATGCAGACACATACAGCGCCTTGATGAAGACACTTCAGAGAGACTGTCGAGTGAGTCGAGTTGTTGATCGCCGAAGAGCTCTTCAGTATTATATGTGGTTGTGATTTCCATTCACTTTGTTCCACAGGTGCTGGAAAGCTTTAAAATCATGGACTACAGTTTGCTGCTGGGCATCCATGTTCTGGACAGGAAGCTGAGGGGGAGAGGCGGGATAGGGGACAGTAAGCGCCAGGGTGGGCAGAAGGTCCTGTACTCCACAGCCCGCGAGTCCATTCAAGGAGACGGCAAAGCAGGCGAGCTTCCTCCTGATGCCGATGACGACACGTGAGTGGAGCTGCTCCGTTTGCAGAGTAAACAGAAATTAAAGACAAAAGTTGTTTTGTAAACTTTTACCACACGCCCTTTCTCAAAGACATGTCAGCCAATCTGATTATTTACTGTATATGTACACTACTGTTCAAATGTTTGGGGTCAGAAATATGTTTTGAAAGAAGTTAATATTTTTATTAAGTAAGGATGCATTAAATAGATTGAAAGTGGCCGTTATCATGTAGGAGTGGGAGATATACCGGTAGACACGATTAACCGGTAGAAATTTTGGATTTTCTATCGCGGTTACATGCTCACATGATGTTGCTGTGCTGCATGCTCATGAAAACTTATCGTTTGCATGCGTTTTTAAGCATTGCAGATTAAAAACAAGTGATTTTAAGCTGTTGAAACGCAATCAGCAGCAAAAGAGAACTCATTTGGCTATATTGCTGTCTGAGAGACTGTTTCTGAGTGCTGTCAGAGAGGTGCACACACGTGAAGACGCAAGACGGTGATCAAAGAGTTATTTTAAAGGCCTTGAATGGTTAACTACACACACTTGTATGTGTCAAAATGCCCATCTTTGCAAGTATCCTCATAAACACAGTAATTTAGGTCTTAAGTGAAAGCAACAGTGAGGAAAGAAAAGTGAATAGTATACTGGATCAGGGCCAGTCTAAAGTGGACAGCAGTTCTTAATATCTGTGTTCTGTCTTTCATGTTAAAGGGGTTTTTTGTTTTTCCCCCCCATATGATGATGCTAAAAATAACATTATTTTGTGTATTTGGTGTAATGAAATGTGTTTATGCTGTTTAAGGTTCAAAAACACAGTATTTTCCACATACTGGTACATTATTGTTTCTCCTCTATGCCCCGCCTTTCTGAAACGCATCGATTTTTACAAAGCTCATCGGTCTGAAAAGCGAGGTGTGCTGTGATTGGCCAGCTATCCAGTGCATTGTGATTGGCCGAATACATCAAGAGTGTGATGGAAATGTTACGCCCCTTACCATACTTGATGTCCTGTCCGGCCGAAGAGATGATTCAAAAACATTAAAACCCATTATGAACTAGGCATTTGTTGCATCCAGTGGACATAATTACGGATTATAATAACCTATACTGTCTTTTTACGTGTTGCATCGCATCGCGCCGCGTAAACATAAAACCATGTATGCATTTGTGATCAGAGAAATGACAAAAAACAAGCGCTACTCTACACTGCTCAAAAACTCGCGTTGAATCGTCAGTGGCAAATCCTTTAAATATAAAAAACTTAATTACAGTCTGTGAGTCAGAACAGCCGGCACTGTAGTCTACTCTACCAGGCTCAGGAAACAGTCCTCCGGAAATGTGCTGGACACATATGAATATTTGGGTTGAACTGTTCTTGAACAATGTTGTAAATACAACTTAACAACTGATATCTAGTCGTGTCCTCTTTTGTAAGGCCAAACAAAATATTTTTGCTTTCACAACGAAACACACAGAGTCACACACGGCAGGCTAGAGTGAGCAGAGGCGGCGGATTCGACGAAGGAGCGTCCGGAGGGCTTGCGGCAACCACATGAGACGACCCCGGGCTGGACTCCGCTTCCTCCACGGTGAAAGCCGATCCGGCGATCCACAGCGCAAAGTTGATGTATTTCCTCAGCGACCAGCACAGATCAGCTCTAGGCATGACGCAGCGGATATCGTCCTCTTTTGAAAGGCCAAAAAAGTAGTTTCGCTTTCACAACAAAAAAACACAGCGCCTTCACGACATGGTGGCGGCAGCAACAATACTACAGCGAGAATAAAAGTTACGCCTTCTTTCTTTGCGTGAACATTTGGGCGGCATTATGCAAATAATTCCACATAGTGACCTAGATATGTGGAGGCGTGTTAGAACGAGGCGTTTTAGGAGGGCATGGACCAGTCTTAACTTTAGAACATAAAGAATATCTCTTTGGGTTTGAGACTTTAGTCTTTGCAACTTTAGGGATCTTATCTATTCACGAACTGATTGTAACACTGAGAAAGGAAAACTTGAAATCGCATCATATGACCCCTTTAATCAAACAGAAAAAGGATAAAATCTCGCTTGGAATATTTCTACTTCACTTTTGTAACTTTAATAAGAATATATATTTAATTTACACAGTGAAGAATATGTAGTGTTTTTATACATTTTGTTACTTTATACAATGTATTATTTATTTGTTCTACTGTAGTTTTTTGTCATATTGCTTGTAATTAGTTTCTTATTCTTAAGTGACTGTTTATTTGTCTTCAGTGATCTTGATTTTTTTTTATTTAAGCTTAAATACTTTTATTAGCTAACAGAACAAAATAACATAATTCAATAACATACTGTAGGAGCAGAAGAAACCGCAACAGCTTTACACAAAACATGCAAAGACGATACCAAACAAAGGACTGAGGAAACTGAGGACGTATAAACACACAGGCTGATGAGGAAGTAAACAAGATACAAGCGAACGCAATCAATGAACCAGTGAGTTACTGTGGAAACTATAGAACAAAGGAAACAGGAACAAAACACATGAAAACAAGGTGATACAAACTAAAAGTCCATGAAAACGAAACTGAAACCAAAAGGGAACATGACAGCAGTAAAGACATTATTACAGTTTTTGCATTGTTACATTTATGTTTTTAATAAACGCTTTCTTTTTGACATTTCTATTCGTCAAAGAATCCTGAAAATAAAACTGTATCATGGTTTCCACAAAAATATGATGCAGCAGAACTGTTTTCAACATTGATAATCGGAAATGTTTCTTTAGAATGATATTGGAATATTATTATGATTTCTGAAGAATCACGTGACACTGAAGACTGGAGTAATGATGCTGAAAATTCAGATTCGATCTCAGGAATAAATTACATTTTAATATATATTCAAATAGAAAACTGTTATTTTAAATTCTAATAATATTTCACAATATTACTAGTTTTACTGTATTTTTGGTCAAATAAATTCATCCTTGGTGAGAATTTTTAAAGAATCTTACCGTGTATATATACAAAACTTCTCTGATTATCTAACTGGTTAAAAAGGGGGGTAATTTTGAAAAGCTGGAAATATTTCCATTATGTTGCTAAAATATTTCCAATACATTTTATGACCGACTTTGGATTGGTTTTGAAGTAATCATGTGTTTTTGTTCTAGATTGGGTGGCATCCCTGCTAAACACAAAGATGAGAAGTTGCTGATCTTTCTGGGAATCATTGATATCCTGCAGTCCTATAGGTATGAATCATCTGATAAAAGATGAGAATAATTACTATTTCAATTAAAGATGACTAAAAATTCCAATATTTAACATTTCTATCTTATATACAGATTTATAAAGAAGGTTGAGCACTCATGGAAGGCTCTTGTGCATGATGGCGTATGTATTTTTCTTTTTTCATGAAATATATTTTTTATATATTTGAACTTCTGTTTGAACATGTAAGGATGGTTTTTTCCCCCCTACGGTGGTTCAGGCTGTAGGATTGCCGAATGACTAAAGAAACGTTATCAGCACGATGGTATAAAACTGTAAATTTCTAGTCTATTACCACCCACTGCCAATGACGGAAATAATCGCAGTTAGAATAGCTAAATATGTGTTAGAGCGTTGCTATTACAGGACTATATTGTATTGCAATAGGTAGCACTTCAAATTTAATGTTGAGTCAAGACTAGTTATCACATAATTTATAATTGAAATGGTTTAATAACATAAATTTGTTATGGTTATACTTGAATTGGTTACAAAATAGATGAAAGGATGGTAAAGCATAGTTAATTGTACACAACATGTAAAATATTACCTGAGAGAAAGAGAGAGAGAGAGAGAGAGAGAGAAGAGCCCCAAAAAGAGAGAGGCAGCAAAGGAAAGAGACAGAGCAACAGTTACAGTCCTCTTTTATCCCTTCCTTGACCATGTGACTAAAAACCAAATATGAGACATTCAAACTGACCAATCAGCAGATTACAACTTCACCCACTGGGCAAAAGGTGTGACAATTAGCAGACCCCCGGTGTATACACATGTTGGCCTACAGGCCTTGATCACTATCAGCACCTCTGTGCCTTCAGGAATGCCAAATGGCCCTTTTGTTACTGAAGATAGGTTTGGGACAGGAAAGCAGAAGTCTTTGATAATTTTTGACCTTACAAAGTCGCCCCTTGGCACCGTTGGCCACACTTTAAGAGGCAAAAGGTGACACAGTCCATGAAAACATGCTTTCTGTACTGTGCAGGTGTCATCTTCAGTCTTCTGGTCCAGACTTGTTGCAGTTGCAGCTGGTCAGTCTTTGTTCTCCTTTCAGCCTTGTGTGAGAGATCTTCATCGAATGGTGTTGCACCCTTCATAGATATGCAAAACGCCCATTGAATACTTCACACCTCCACAAGAACAGGCACTGAACATGGTAGAATCCACTTGTCCCTCTTTCTGAGGCAGGACACAGGATGTGAACTTATGCAGCAGAAATCCTGTGATTTCAAAAGAGCATATGGCACAACAAACAGCAAAAGTATACATGGCATTTGTCATTGGTCAGGTTTGATGTGGTCAGATTGAATTTGTCTCTGGCAAAAAGCCCTTAAATCGATGTACTTAAAAAGATGTCAAGGTGAGAACAAAAGATGATCTGAAAAGCTCTTACACTGTTTTTGGAAACATTCAAATAAATTGCATTATAATAAAATCAACAATTGCTGGTTTTAACACCCCCCTTCATCAATAAGAGTATAAGCAAAATATTCAGTGTAACCAAATACAGAGATTCAATTGTCCAAAAACAATCTTTGTTTCAACTGAAATGGACAACATACAAATAAACAAATCAAATTAGTTACATGATATATCAATGAAAATGTTTGTACTTAGGTAAAAGTGAGAAATACTAATTTACATTTGAAACTTGGTGAGATGATAGCTAAGTAATTAGGTAAACCCAAAGAAAACAAAGCAAACAATAATTGGATGAAATTCACAATTATAATACAGTCAAGATGTACAGACTTAACATTATATGAGGCAGTATCAGACAGATGTAGATTTGACTCTGTGTGTGAAGATCAAATGGTAGTATATGTGTCTGCATTTAGCTGTGGCTATGTGTCAGTGTAATCATGCTCCAAACAAAGTCAAGGAAGTTTTACAATTGTGATGCAAATTTGGCCCTGTTGTAACAGGGAGCCAGCCTGAGAATGTGAGTATGAGTTGTGATCTGGCTCAAAATGCTTCCATACCAATGTTTTTTGTTAAGGAGCATGATAAAGTGCAAAGTTCAGAGCTGAATCCTGTTGTGAGGAAAGGATTTTCATTGATAAGACAATTGTGAATCACACTGTGGCCACATGGCAATTCTATGCTCCTGTACATGGCTTAACTGCAGCTATATGGAAAATAGCAGAGTGTACCACTCAGGAGACAAACAAATTCAACATAGATACACATGCAACTTGAAATCGCTATACAATTCCAGTATCACAGTTATTCCAATTTTACACAAGACACATGGTCTAGTACGCATGTAGCATCTACAACCTTTAACCTAAGTGTTTCACACACTTACAGTCAAGCAGTCATGTGTTTTTTTTTAAGAATAAACCCAAATAGTCTATGTGTACATGTAGTAGCACAAACAACTATACTGTGTGTTCTATGTGCACAATGTCTTAAGCACACTTACAAATTTGAAAATACAAACAGCATAACTGAAATTTGGATGTTTACATATTAAACTCATTGCTATTAAGCTGCTAACCCACTAGCAAGTGAAGTCAATAGCTGGAGGCCTTGCATGAACAATGCAGTCAACTCACTAAGAGTTTTAACTGCAAATGAGCATTGATATCTGCCTTTAGAAAGTGGTTTCCTATCTTTCTGAAAATAAGGTGGAGGTCTACCCCTACCCAGGGACCAGCATGTTTCCTCTGTATGGCCTATTTTGTGACAATAACCACAAAACCTGCTATCTTTGCCACAGGGTTGTTTGCTGTGTTCTCCTGAAGTTTGAGGATTTTCATGACTCTCTAATGCTTCCTTCACACCATGCGTTCTGGTCCACGACTCTGCGCTATTACGGTGCTGCATCACCTTAAGAACTGAAATCGGCACACTTTTTTGAGCAGTGGCACATGCTTCCTCTGAACAAATCATTCCAGAATCATCACAGCAAGTAATTTCCTCTAAGAAGTGAACATGCTTTTTAGCCCCATCGCTGTTAAGCGTTTTGGGAGACATGGACTCTTGTGCCTTAAGCTTAGCCTTGAGATCTGCAATGATGTCCTTGTGATTTTTACACTTCTCACTTAGGATTAACTGCTCAGCTAGTAAGTTATCTAGCTGCAATTGAAGATCTTGAATCTTAGCTTCTGACTTTTGTGCCTCTGTATTTTTAGAATGCAGTTCTTCACATTTAGCATCTATACTTAAAGTTAGACACATTGTTAACTCACTTAGCCTTATACAACGCATGTAGTTTAAAGCCTCAATTATTTCACCTTGTTTTGATTTCTTTTCATGTTTACCAAGTATGTTCCACCATGTAAGCATTCTCTCATCTGAATTAAGATCTTGTATTCTGAATTTGCTCAAGTTAGGTTTAACCTTTTTGCTCCATAAAGCAAACAATACGTCACTGTCAGATATTTTCCTTTCCATCCCTGATGAGATGAGTCTGAATGTTCTCGAAGTGTACAGTAATGGGACAATTTAAGCTAATTACAACCTTCTAATTTCTATACCATGCAAAATGGAGAATGAAAACATACTTACCCACTCCATGGTCAGAAGGCCAGCTTTAATCCATTCACAAGATTAACTGTGAAAAAAATCCTCATTCTGATGAAGTAAATCTCAGAAAACTCACTGCAAGGGATCCCGGGTTTCGGCACCATCTGTAAGGATGGTTTCCCTACGGTGGTTCAAGCTGTAGGATTGCCGAATGACTAAAGAAACGTTATCAGCACGATGGTATAAAACTGTACATTACTAGTCTATTACCACCCACTGCCACTTATACCAACGACGGAAATAAGCGCAGTTAGAATAGCTAAATATGTGGGAGAGCGTTGCTATTGAGTGACTATTGTATTGCAATAGGTAGCACTTTAAGATTAACCTTGAATCAAGACTAGTTAGCACATAATTAATAATTGAAATGGTTTAATAACAATATTTTGTTATGGTTACACTTGAATTGGTTACAAAATAGATGAAGGATGGTAAAGCATAGAATTGACCACTGTAAAATATTACCGATGAGACAGAGAGCGAGAGAGAGGAGAGAGAGGAGAGAGAAGAGCCCCAAGAAGAGAGAGGCAGCAAAGGAAAGAGACAGAGCAACAGTTACAGTCCTCTTTTATCCCTTCCTTGACCATGTGACTAAAAACCAAACGTGAGACATTCAAACTGACCAATCAGCAGATTACAACTTCACCCACTGGGCAAAAGGTGTGACAATTAGCAGACCCCCGGTGTATACACATGTTGGCCTACAGGCCTTGATCACTATCAGCACCTCTGTGCCTTCAGGAATTCCAAATGGCCCTTTTGTTACTGAAGATAAGTTTGGGACAGGAAAGCAGAAGTCTTTGATAATTTTTGACCTTACAAAACAATAAGGTCATGATTTTCTTTGCTACTTTGCATTCTAGGACACAGTATCTGTCCATAGACCGAACTTCTATGCTGACAGATTCCTGAAGTTCATGGGCACCACAGTATTTAAAAAGATTCAGCGTAAGTTGCTTCTTTATTATTTTCAGTGAAATAGGATCATTTAAAATGCCATACTACATCTCACTTTTTTCCCTCTTTGTTTTTACTTTTAGCTCTCCGTGGTGCATCCTCGAGAAGGAAGAAGAACTCTATACAGCCGTGTAGGTCGGCCTCACAGGAAGTTCTGTCGACTTTAAATGAAGAGAGTCAAGAAGAAAGGAGGGCACAAAGCCTCGAAAACCTCGATGATACAGGTGCTTATTGATTTTGAAGAGAAATTCACTAATACACACATTTAAAATCATAGATTTTTTTTA
Organism: Sinocyclocheilus anophthalmus; assembly: GCA_018155175.1. Taxonomy (NCBI): domain Eukaryota; kingdom Metazoa; phylum Chordata; class Actinopteri; order Cypriniformes; family Cyprinidae; genus Sinocyclocheilus; species Sinocyclocheilus anophthalmus. The sequence continues at coordinate 116,110 of JADLZN010009711.1, read as the reverse complement.
CTTTAAGGAGCAGTACAGCCAAAAAAATTAACATTCTGTCATTATTTACTCCCCTGTTCCAAACCTGCATACTGTTATTTTTGTGGTGGAGTTTAGAACATTATGAGTGTGAGGAAATAATGACAGAATTTTAATTTTTGTGTGAACTAAAATAGTAAATCGATCTCTTTGTTGAAATAACACTATTTATCCCTTGTGAAAAAAGTGTGCTTAAATACAGAGTTCTGGCATGAAACTCTAGTTGGCGCAGTCTGATAGGTCTAACTCAATCTGACATAATGAAATTCAGAATTACATGGACGCAGCTGATTGGTTCTCTCCTGTATCGCTGCTCAATGAGCTGCTGTCAATATCAAACCCTGGCTTTTGTTGCTGTCGGCAGTTAGCGCGGCTCAGAAAACATCCCCCCCCCTTTTTCCACAGCTCCACATGTATAGAAGCGCTACGAGGGATGCATGTATGCTATGGGTTATTCATATGCATATATGTGCAGCAGCAGTCTTTCTTACATGCTCACAGCAGCATGTATTTGGATGTATTGGCAGTAGCAAGCCTCGGTACTTGCTCTGCCGCAGCAGCACCAGCAGCAGCAGCGTAGCAGATCTATTCTGCCAAAACCAAACACATTAACATTGTCATGTACATTACCATGCCAATCCCTCTTAGAGTTGTCATGACAGACTTGTATTTTTAAATAAGGTGCACATGTATTGTACTTGCAGATAATATAATATTAATATAAGACCACTTAAGTGTATAAGGACACGTTTCTTAATACAGTCGAATTTTGGAAAAAGGGAATTTGTAATCTGTTCAAATGAAAAATAGTAAAACTTTTAATCATTATGCGTTAATAGCTTTAGTATGTCAGTCAACACATCAAGAAGAAGTGCACTTATTTTGAAGTGTTGACTAGCATACTAAAGCACATGTAAAGTACTTGATTATAATCTTAACTGTAGTGTGTTATAATGTTAATATATTTTAAATGTATTAAATTGTAACTTCATCATAACAAATGTGTAATTATGAATATATTTAATTAAATAGAATACAAGTTTCAAGTTTGTCATAAATACTTGTCAGTACATTCGTCCGTACACGTTAACCATTTCTCAAAGACAATAGAAATATTTATGAAATTACATATGAAGAACTTATACTGAAGTCAGTCAAAAAAGCACACAAAGTTCAAACTATTGCATTTTAATAAAATCAGTGCTGTAAAGAACGAGTAAATCGCATCCAAAATAAAAGTTTTTGTTACATATGTGTGTGTACTGTGTATATTTACTATGTATATATAAATACACACACATAGCATATATTTTGAAAATATTTACATATACATTTATATATTTATATTATATATAAATATATTTAATATATAAACATAGCATATTTTTCTGAAATATATACATGCATGTGTGTGTATTTTTCTATACATAATAAATATACACAGAACACACACATATATTATGTAAACAAAACCTTTATTTTGGATGCGATTAATCGCGATTAATCGTTTGGCAGCACTAATATAAATTGAAACTATAATACATTATTTCTGCAGTAACTACTCTTTTTAAACATATGCTAAAGTGTACTTTTGTTTCACAAGGGATACCATTCAAAACAATATTTTTACACATTCAAGATTGATAATTTACTAAGATAAGATGCTTCTTTTTGACAGAAACACGCTCCTCTCAGAAACCTGATGTAATTCCCAGCTCCACCAGACTCAACCCAGCGATTTCAGCCGCCACTATGTCTTCTGTTTCCTCTCTAGATGATGTGAAGACTGAACCGCTAACAGATTCAGAGAACAGGTGTTTACGTATAAACACACACACTTTTCCATCGGACATACGCATTAGTTCAACTAAAAAGGTCTTTGTAAACTTCCATATTTCTTCACAGAGCTTCCTCTTCTTTTTTAAGCTATAAACACGATGTGATTGGCACATACCTTCTTGTTTGGCTGATGTCACTGTGTTGTTTGTCCTCAGAGATGATTATAGGACGTCCAGCTCGACTCTTGCATTAGAGGACAGCACTCTTCCTGCTTCAAACTCACAGGCGAGCACACCCGAGTCCGGTCTGGACGTCTACTTGGTCAGTATTGATATTGGATCTCATTAAATGACACATGATCAAGTTCCTCTGGAATTCAAACTCTTTTGTGTCAGATCCGTGTTTATGGCTCATATTGTTTTCTGTTTTAGTGATGCATGAGGCCTTCTGAAGTGGACCAAATCATCCAAACATCTACAAGACTGAGAAACAGTGGACATGCTGTCAACATTTTGCACAACGGATATCTCTAGCTGCTAATTCACATGGACTGAGAAAGGCCTTATGTTTGAAAGAGTGGCAGAGCGATTGCCACACTATAGTACTGCAGTGCCTTACACTGTCTGTGCACTTTGTACCCAATTGCAAGCACAAGGTTGTTGTATAATAATAGTTACACTCCCTGCTGTAACGCACTGGTTGGTATGCATGTTAAAGGCGTGATACCTGATTAAAGCATGTGTCATACAGAGAAATAGGTTTATTATATAATAATCCTGGTATAATTATGTTCTGAGCACTCCTGACTTGTATTGTGTGAGTAATGATTTCATTTAATCTGATCATTACAGTACAGTAACTAGTACCAAACATTAGTTACATTGTCACTAGTGAACATGGATTGAATATTATGTTGGTCAGTATTTGACGCAAGGATGTGTGTGTGTGGGTGGGGCCCGGGGGGGGGGGGTATCTCTGGTTAAGTTACTTCGTGTAAAGATTTACATGGGTTTAAAAACTTTAAACTTTTTATAAGATGTATTTAAATTTAAATGTATTTTGATTAGAGTAATATATGAATTAAATGTGATTTGATGTAGAATGTTTATAGTTGCTATTAAATGCTGCATCTTCACAAGAACTTCTCCACTTTTTCTGTTATACACGAATATAGATAGCAAATTATGTGCCTGAAGAGCTGCAAAATTATTAACACACCAGTCATTTTATTTTAAGCTATTCTAATGTTTATTCATGGTTATAACAAAATTAAAGATAGCAGTGCTCTTCTTCTGTTATTGAAAAATAATAGTGCATGCTGTAGTGAATGCTACAGTGTTTTTCACTGTTTGTGTACAGTACCACTAGGGAGTGTATTGGGTTTTTTTTTTTTTTTTTCCTTTTGTTTTTTTTTTTTTTTTTTTTTTTTTTTTTTTTTTTTTTTTTTTTTTTTTTTTTTTTTTTTTTTTCTTTTTTTTTTTTTTTTTTTTTTTTTTTTTTTTTTTTTTTCTTTTTTTTTTTTTTTTCTTTTTTTTTTTTTTTTTTTTTTTTTTCTTTTCTTCAGTAAGACAAATGTCTTTGATATGAGTTTTAGCATTTGATTTTTTTGGAATATAGTAAAGACGTGACTTTCTTCAAATCAATATATTATGTAAATAATATACTGTATTATATATTAACATTTTTATTACAAGGAGATAAAGGCCCTTTTAAAGGATAATTTGCATATTTTGTCTAAAACGGAAGATATAATATATATATATGTGCGTCAAATTATTAATCGCATCCAAAATAAAGTTTTTGTTCACATAATATATGTATGTGTACTGTGTATAATTATTATGTAAATATAAATTCACACACATATCAGCAAATGTTATATATTTATTATTCATATAAATTTATATCAGATAAATATAGAATATATAAACATAGATTTTTCTGAACTATATACATGCATGGTGTTTGTATTCAGAAATACATAAAAAATAACAGTACACACTATTAATTATGTAAACAAAATTTTTTTTTTTTTAATGTGAGATGTAGTACAGCACTAATATATATATATATTACAATAAGAACACAACTCGTGTGGATTTTAAAATAAGTTTATATGATTAAACAAACATGAAAAATAGGCCCAAAGCTAAATGTCACCATAAGCATATTTGATCAGATATTTTGAGTGATTTTAACTATATAGTTATTAAAAATGACCTCTTTAGCACAGTTTTTTATTTTATTTCAAATCACTTTAAGCATTTCTGAACATTTGAATTATTCACTACTATTACATCATTAATGCAGGGAACATCATTAACATTCATAAATCATCTTTAAAATCCTGTGAACATTTATAATTTTTTTTTAATTATTATTATTATTATCTTCTATCCTGACCCTTATGGTAACAATATTTCCTACAAGACTGACCACTACATTTCAGAAAGAAGAAAGCATGTAGTCACGACACAAAGCTTTTAAATCCTCAGACTTTAAAGATGACATATGGAGGCTTCTGGTTTGATTCAATCCGCTGGGCAGGTGTGGGCGTGGTCACGTGATTTGGGAATGCGCTGTTGCGCTCACCTGCGCGCTCGTGGACACGCCCATACCTGGAAGATTCAGGAAATCTGGGATTGCACACAGAACCGGGCTGTTCAGGCTTTCTGTTTAAGTGTCCAGTCACATACAGATCACACCGAACCCCGCGTGCGTCTGTCAGAGTTCATGGCTCTTCAGTATCTGCTCCTCTAAAGGTACGTGCTTTCACTCTGGAGGAGCTTTCTTGTTTTTGTCGCGTTTCTCTGTTGACTGGTTTCGGTTGTCTATTGTTTTGGGGAGGAGGCGGATTCAAACTTGAGTAATGTCATGTGTGAACATAAACCTGCTGCTTTTGGATAATGTACACATTAATGTGAACTTCAGTGTAGTATAGTATTTGATGTCGTCTTCTCTTGAGCGCAGTTGGCGTGCGGTGGCAGCGTGTTTGAGGCCTAATACGCGGCCATTCCGAGACGTTGAACTAAACTATTGTGCGCTTTTACTTGGTAAACAAATCTATTTTATGATTAATCGATTGAATTTTTTAAAATTTTAAGCAATTGGAAATGTATTCAAAAGAAGAGCTTCTAGCTGTAGTAGTTTCGCATAATCTTGTTTAGACCATTTTTCTTATTAATAATAATAATAATAACAATAACTGCTTATGTTTGAAAATGTTAACTTGTCTGACAAAGCTAAACAAAATGTAGGGCGGGAAAAAAAACATAAAACAGGAAATATACACCGATTTTTAAAAAATGGGTTTTGAATGAAGTCTCTTCATGGCTTATTTATTTAATTAAAAGTACAGTAAAACTGTAATATTTTGAAAAATTATTAAAATGTTAAGTAACTGTTTTCTGTTTGAATATTTTAAAATGCAGTTTTATTACCATGATGCAAAGCTGAACTTCCAGCATCATTACTCCAGTTTTCAATGTCACATGATCATTCAGAAATCATTCGGACTTGCTGCTCAATAAACATTTTTTTATTATATCATATTTATTGAAAACGATTTGTGTTGCTTAATATTTTTGTGTAAACCGTAATACACAACCATTCAGAAATTGTGGGGTAATTAAGATTTATAGTCTTACAAAATATTTTTATTTCAATTTATCAAAGATTCCTCAAAAAATGATAACAGTTTACATAAAAATATTAAGTAGGACAAACTATTTTCAACATCCATAGTAATATAAAAATGATTATTAATAATTGAGTAACAATAATAACTGATCAAATTAAGCACCAGATCAGCATAACATTATTTTTACTGCATTTTTAATCAAATTAATGCAGCTTTGGTGAGCAAAAGAGGAAAAAACTGAACTGTAACTGTACATGAGTAGTAAATGAAACCGTGTTATTCCGTGTTCAGTGCCACACCTCTAGTGTCTTTCTGTCATTCGTCATGTCCAGGTGGGGAGGGTGAGGGACTCATAGTTTTGGACAGTGACTCAGAGTTACTCGCATGAGGACAGCAGTGGTTAGAAAGGGACAAATAACATGAGTGTTTCCTTTTCAGTGCTGCTGTTTTGGAACAAACCCAGAATAACACGACTAACCATAATATAACTTTTCATGCATCTAAAATAACGATCCTTTAAAATCTTAAACCCATGCTAAAATCTATATAGTGTACTTTAAAGTGCAATTTGTTTAAAGCAATTTCAAATAGTAGGGCTGTGCAATTAGTCGCATGCGATTGTCATGCGCATCTCGTCAGTAAAGCCGAAATAACAAAAAAAAAACCGCCGTTCTGAGGATAGTAGTAAATCGCCATCAGTGCTTATCGATGGGGAGGGAGCCGGTATACACAGAGCCGTAGTTCTCTGACAATTAGGCAATATCGCGTTCATAATCGCAGGCGATTCGATAATCAGGAGTTATTACAGGTCTATACATATTTTTACTCGGTGATGCTGTCTGAGGTGTGATTGAAATATGACATGATTTATTTGAGGATTGTATATACATCTGTCAGAGGATGGCAGTACATATGTGCATTGCATAATGTAGGCGTGATTGTGCATGAGCCGAACACATGGGAAAGACTGCGGCTTACACTGCCACGCTCCGCTTACGTAAAGGCATTAAAGACTTGGACAATAGCTGAAATACATGAGAATGCACAAAATCATTTACCTGTGAATTTCTGACATTTCTACAAGGTTTCAAACATAATGTAATAATATGAGCCCAGCTGAATCAGTAGACTGAAAATAGCGAATCGCTTTTGTTACGTCAGGTTTCATAATGCATTCGAGTTCTTAATCCACTTGAGCTGACTTTAGGGATTTTCTGAACTTTACGCTGTAAAATTCATTAGATGAGCATTCTTAGAAATATCTAAGTATGTTCTGACAAGCCTGGCGAAAGTTTCTAGATATTAAGAATCTTATTATTTCATGGTGTTATTAATACTGGTGCGTTTTGGTATCTTCTGCAAAAATAATGTTCAGGATCAGACTGGTTTGAATATGTTATTTGATGCATCTGCCTTTCATATTACAGGAAAAACCTCTGATACTGGTGCTATTTAATGTTCCTCAGGCGTATTACAGAATGTGTTCAAGTTTGGACTGCGTCTGCGTGCCTGAGCAGATTTTACATTGTGTCAGAGTGGAGCACAAAGGTCATTTGTTCATGAAGGTCAACAGTTTGGAAGTACACAATACAGTATCAGCAGGTTATGACTACTGGTGCATTTCTCCGTTATCATTAGTGGTGCTTGCTAAAGACTATTGTTCATATTGTGTTTTAAACAAACACTAAATCCTTAGTATTAAACTTTGGTGTGAACATTGTGCTGTATGAATGACATATTAAAGGGATAGTTCTACCAACAATGAAAGTTTGGTTATCATTTATTCACCCTCGTGTTGTTCCAAAAACATGCATGACTTTCCTTCTTCTGTGGAGCATTAAAATAAATATTATTTATATTTAGTGGTGTAAGAATATTATTAGTCAAGTCTCAAAATATAAAAACATTTTTTTTTTTAGAATGTTGGTAACCAACATCAATTTTGGTAGCATGACTGCTTTGCCACTATGAAAGAACATTTGTTTTAACAATAGTCTTCTTCCAGCCCCAGAAAGAGTTGGAGACAACAGGCGCAACGAAGTACCCCCCGCAAGAAAATTCATTTTTGAGTGAACTGTCCCTTTAAATTGCGTAGGTTGTTGATGAAAAGTACACTGTTACTTTTCGAAGTGAGCGACATATTATTTTGTTTTTTTTTTCTTTTTTTTTTTTTTTTTTTCTCAAAAAAAAAAAGTAGGCTATTTTTGTTGTTAAATAATTTTAACAAAAAAGAACCTTTTATTGTGTCTCTTAAACTGCTGTAGTGTGAAGTGGTTACACCAACAGTGATATTATGTAAGTGCTATTATGTCTAATGTAAGTGTAATGAGAGCCGTGTGTGTGCAGATGTATACGGGCTTGTCTGTATGAGTGAGGTCACAACACTGCTGACATCTGCAACAGGCTTCAGCACGTATATTGCTGACTGAACCATTTATAGTGTGTGGTTCAGCCGCCATTTGTGCTGATATTGGAAGGTGCTTTGATTCGTGTTTGTTTACTCTAGTAGATTGCTATTACTTTTTTTTTTAGTTTACAAAAAAAAAAAAATCCTTAAGATAGCATTTACAAAATGAGGCAACTTGGTTTATGATCGCATTTAAGAAAATACAGAAATCTTATTGTGGTAATTGTAGTTTACAGTCAATATTGGTTTATCAATGCCACTATTTAGAGTGCAGCGTGGCCGATGTGTGCGTGTATATATAACAAAAAATCATTTTAATGAAACGAATACTACCTTTGTGTGGCTTTTACCACAAATTCACAAAAATATTAAAATCTGAAAATCCATGACAAGGATGTCTTTAGATTTTGAAGCCAACACCTCAGTTAAATGGCTAACTGGACTACTCCATCCATATATATCCAATAATCATTATAATGATTTTTTTTACAATGTGTCAGTTTTCCATTTGAGACTTGTTTTCTAGAATTAGGGCCTATAATATTACAGTGGGCAAAACGTATTTAGTCAGCCACCATTGTGAACCAAGTCTCCCACTAAAAGATTGAGAGAGGCCCCTGGTAATTTTCATCATAGCCAGCTAACACTCAATCTGATGCAGACCAAAATGTGAGTGAAAAAAAATCAGGAAAATCACAGTAGGATTTTAAAGATCGTAAATTGGTAACATTCCTGGTAAATAAGTATTTGGATCACTACAAACAAGCCAAGATTATGGCACTATGCACAGACCTGAACTAACTCTTCTTTAACCTGTCAAAAAAGCTTAAACCATTAAGTTGATAACCAAACCTTAAATAGACGGATTTTATTTGGTTTTGGTTTTTTTTGGGGGGAGCGGGGCTTTAGGTGATTTGGATTAGTGTGGAGGGGATTTTAGAGCCCCTGCACTTTGGCAGCACAATCTCCGCCTGCCCATAATCCAGTGCGCAAACCACTGGATGATAATTTCATGACACTGAGTGGAGGAAAAAGCCTGGATGCCCGGATACTCCATCCCTGCACCAAAGTAACATGCTGGAAATCATCTCTAGGGTGGTTTGTTTGCGAACAGACAAATCGTGTGCATATGTGTGCATGTATGCGTGATGGTGGGGCGCAGGCTAAGCCAGCGGTGGTGGAGGGATTACAGAGAATTGGGCCAGGGTGCATCCATGATCTGTCACGGCTTAGTACCACAATTACCCCCCCTCACAGCGTTTTCATTAGACTAATGTTTGAGATCTCCAGAATTATGTAAGAGTGACGACTCTTGCACACGCGGTGACGTCGTGAGTTTCTCTCTCTCTCTCTCTTACTCTCTCTCTCTCTCTCTCTCTCCCCCCCTCTTTTCCCTCTCTTGTCCTACGAGGAGAACGAAATGGGCATCTATAGAGATCCCAGACTAGCAGCCAGGACAGATTCACTACTGCAGATGATGGGTTTAATACCAAAATGACCGTTTCCTGCTGTACATGAGATTATACTTAGCTTTGTCGTGATGTTATAGTTGGTAAACGGAGAGGTTAAGTGGCGCTGAGAGCCTCTGTAGATCTCCCCCCCCCCAAGAACGCGAGGGAACAGCGAAGAGAACTTTGAAATGACAGTACAAGAAATGCCTCACATCCGCAAGGTGGCCGCGGGAAGCGCTCTCCGACAGCGGCGAGCGGCTTGCCCTGCCACCCGGCCGGAGGTTGTGGAGACCCTCGGGGTGAGTTATGTAGGAGATACTAGAGAGAAAAACCAGGAAATTAATGTTTGATATTGTTCGAGACCGGCGTAGCTGGTACATTGGTGTGTTAACAACACTAATGATCGGATGTGTTTGAGTATATATTGTCGCTCATTCTACTGTAGTATAAATGCTATAATTGCTGTACTATAATTGTTACTCTATGTGTGACCCTGGAAAGTATTTGAGTTTTTCAATGAGCAAATCAGTTTTGCTTAACACTGAATTCTGGGTGGTGCTTTGTAAACCCCATGCTAAGTATTAATCTTTCAGACATGAGTGATACCTCAGATCGTGTAACTTCTTGTGACTGAACTTTGACATTTCATCCAGCAGATGATAAAATTACTAAAAATTCCATATACAGTACAAACATTGAAAGAGACACTCAGTATTGTCATCTACTTTACGTCATGCAATACACATTGTGATTCATAGTTCAATAGCATATCATAATAAGATTGCGATTGGAAATGTATACCAAACATAGGAAAGAAACGCTAAAAACTCAAATCAGTAGTTTTAAATGCTTACAGATGAATTTGGCGCCTTCAATTTTAGTTAATGACGTGCCAGTATGTGCATAATTACATTGAAAGTGTTTTTTTTTTTTTCGAAATTATTAGCATTTTTAAAGGTTCACTTTAAGGGTATTTTCACATATTGCACACTTGAAATGAAAAACAGTTCAGTTAAAGTGAATCAGAAAAGGAACCAGCTGTAATTGACCGTAGTGCTTTTGATGTTCACAATGTAAGTGGACTTAAAAGGGAACTCAGTCAAACCACAAAAGGACCCAAACTAAATGTTTGTTTGGGGTCCTTTCTCTCCAATTTCAGCACATATATGGTACTGGCATATTGCACATCCCTACTTATTCACGCAAAGATTTAAAGTGTGAATATAGTATTGAGAAATTGAGCCAGTGTGTCTTTAGCCATACTAGTCACCAGAATACTATAGGCTGTGTCTGAATATGCCAATTTCCCTACTATACAGTAGGCTAAAAGCAGTACATGAACTGAGCATTATGTCCTAATTTGTCGAATACATAATGAAAAATGATCCAGACCCCTCAGCATGGCATACTACTTCAGAAAGAGATTCTGATTAAGTGTTGCAATAGCTGATGGACACTTCACTCATCCCAGAGGCCAATGCGATGGAGGGATGTTTATAAACGAGAAGAAAAAGCCGACAACTGACACTGTAGACCTATAAGTCACATGATAACAACAACATGGGGGATGTAGTACAACAGGATTACATTCATACTACAGAACATATTTTTAACAGTTGTGAAGTACCTACCTACTCGGAGTATTTCAGACGCAGCCATAGAGGCTGTGGTTTCCGTTCTTTGCCTGCGGCTCTCAAGCTGCGGCCTTTCAAAATGTACACTTTTGTACTTTATTTACCCCTAAATGGGAATATATTAGTTCAGTAAAAGCACCAAAAGTGTACAAATTGGTACCTAAATAGTGCAGTGCCAGGTTAACAAGCAGGTGGGCTATTAGTACCTTCTGAAAGAGTACTGCCTCAGTGACAGTCTGTTTTTTTTTTCTGTTCTACTATCTCGAGCAAGGGTATTGCTGTTTCTGCGCCCTAATGACTATATCTAAGCGCTCAGACACTATCAGTGAAAAGTTAGGCCGACTCCGACATCAGTGGTGTGTTTTTCAGGGATGTTACTTTTTAATCATTCCGAACTGTCCTCAGAAAGACTAGCTTTCTTTTGAACATTTTATATGATAGTCTAATTAGCCTGACCTCCTAGTTTCTTGAACTCTGAAGGCGACTCGGTATACTAAAACAATAGTTTCATCTCTTAGAGGCCTACTTCCTTTGCGTGGCCCAAAGCATCTCCATGAACAATACTGAGCTGTTTGACACTAAACAGCCGCAGGCTCCCCAGTTAATAATTACAATTTTCTTGCCAAGGAGATCAAGTGTACTCTACTCAGAGCAGGTGCTTACACTTGTTTGTGAATTATACTCAAATCACTTTTGTTAAGCTAAGTTCTGTATTTTCTTGTCAGACTAAGCTACAACAAAACATACTGCATGATCAGGTGTAATTGCAGGGTTAGACCATTTATTTACATGCACACACACTAACATTTAGTAAACATGTTTGAGCTATTAACAGATCAACTGAGTACTGTGTATACTGTCATACTGACTTGTGGTTATGTGATTAAGACTTGGGCTGTGTGAGAAATAATGGATCGTGCTCAGTTTTACTCTGAAAATATCTCTAGATGTCGCTGATTTTACAGTGATTAATATTTTTTGTTGTTGTTGAATCTATGATCAGTGTTATTAACTAAACATGTCTTTTTACAGTGACCAGTCCAACCAAATAGAGTTATTCCGGTCACGCCGCTCCAAAAGGTTTTCCTTGACCCACGAAGCTCAGTATTTGTGTCTGCGACGCCTCTCTGCTCCCAGCTACCCGGCCCTTTTACAGGTACTACACACAAAATTTCTCATGAAAACATATAGTGATTATTATTATTATTCATCTTGCCCGTATTGACCCGTATAAAGGGGTCATATGATGAGATTTCAAGTTTTCCTTTCTCTTTGGAGTGTTACAAGCTCTTGGTACATAAAGAAGATCTGTAAAGTTGCAAAGACTAAAGTCTCAAATCTAAATATAAGTTAAGAGTCAGCCACACCTGCCTAAAACGCCTCGTTCTAACACGCCCCCACAAATCTAGGTCACTATGTGGAAATATTAGCATAATGCCGCCCAAATGTGCAGCAAAGAAAAGGAAGGCCATGGTTTTCAGGAGACAGCAGTATAAGGGCTTGAATAGCAGACATGTGCAGGGAGACGCGGATGATGTTCAGTAGGAAAGCAAACGCCACTTTATTGCCTCGCGGAAGTAGATGCAAATTAGGGAAATCCATTTGGTTAACGATTTATTTAAACAGAACAGCACAACCAGAATCGTCGAATTTGTAGCAACGCATTTAGGACGAACAGTTTTTTTTTTTACCTAGCAAGAGTACAAGGTCCTGACTCGCTGCACAACGGATATTTTCTAAAAAAACGAAAAAAAAGACCGGCACAATCGACTTTGCTATCGACAATACTGGTTTTTGCGAACTTCGAAGCAGCCGACTTAAGTTAGTTTGTTATTAGCTTTAAGACTATTGCTATTGCAGTTCCAATTGCCGAGTATGCGCAGCAGACAGAGTAACGCCGCGGGAGTGTGTGTTGTTGTGTGTATCGTGTGAGGGGAACAGGGTACACATCACAGGAGACGTGAACGGCCTGTCAGAAATCAAGACAAGCACGTCAGACCGTCCTTTAACACGGCTTGATGTATGCCATCATCACTGTGTCTGCTCCCACGAGACTCTGTTGCCACTTTCGGCTTGATACTGAGGTAAAACTAACAATATGATTAACTGGTCTTGATATTCATTTGAAGCTGAAGCCTCGAGATTATGGTTAAGGAGCGGACGGTTACATCTTCGCACTCGTAGCTGTAGGTTTGTCGACCAATCACAAGCACATGGCTCGCAGCGAGCCAATCAGGCAGCAGACTGCGCTGTCAAAGGAGGCGGCTTTGCATAGAAAAATACGTGTTTGAGCAGATGAGCGGTGCCCATAGACACTGGACTACAATAATCATGTTTTTTTTTTTTTTTTTTAACATTAAGCCATTGTGCCATGTCAAAATATTCAGTTACACCAAATACACAAAATAATAATCTTTAAAATAGCATCATATGACCCCTTTAAGTATTTCTTTCCAAAATATACATTTGTTTGCCGTTCACCTAGACATATTTTTTTTGCCTTAGCAATATAAAGCTTTTACTTTAATTTCTCTACTTACCTCAAGAAGTCTATGATAGCTCGACTGACATCATATATTTTTAAAGAGGAAGTTTAAAAAGCTGAGAAGTTCTTTATGAATTGATGTGACATAAATTTGTTATGCCCCCCTTGACAAGCATTTCTACAAGGCATGCATCACCATACATAAGCAATAGACAGAAAACATAGGGTTTTAACTTTTTCTGTATTTGTAACAAAAAAAAAAATCATAAAATTAATATGACTATTGAATGCAATGATGGGGATACATTGTTTGTTAATAATATGAAATGTAAACATTTTGTTTTCTTTTACATGCCACCAATGATCTCTATTTCTATTTGTGTGTGCTGTAGTGTGGTGGCGTGTGCCGTACTGACACTTGTTGTGCGGTGTGTGTGTGTTGTGTGTGTGTGAGAGAGAATCACCACAGTCATTTGACATTAATATATTTCAAATTACACCATTATATGTATGGTAGTACTATGGTACTTTTTTGGCCAGTGTGGTCACTCTTTTTAATGTGAAGTTATGTTACATATTAATAGTCAGTCCAAGCCTGATTTTAGGTAAAAGCTGCATTTTACACTAAACTGAATGAATTTAAACTGTTGTTGGAGCATCTATATTTGCTTGTTTGCTGTTAATGCCCTTGTTTGGGAGCCTTTTAGGGTCGTTGTGAAATATAAACCTCCGGCGTGCTTATATTAATTATACTTAAGCATTTAAAACAAGCGCTTGGAGCGACAGCTTGATAAAATGCTCGAGGAACGCATGCTTGACGCAACAGCCACATTATCTCTCTGAATAAGCCATGAAGCCCCTCTTTTCATTTGCAGGGGTCTTCTGTGTGTCCAGCGCCCATTTCAGAAACTTGGAGAACCAGAGAAACAACTTTCAGCACGCTAATGGCACGGAACAACTTTATAGCAAAAGACACTAACGTTATAATCTTTACCGCCACATAAACGCGCCGTCTTTAAAATTAATGTCTGATTCGGGCCAGATTAAAATCACAGACAAGCTCTGGTAGTTATGACCTACCCTGTTTCTCCAAGTAAAACTAATCCCTTCCGAGCAGGGCTTTAGGGAGTTTGGAATTCCAAACGTTTTAACCATTGAAGAGATTATCCCATAGAAAATACACAGGTCCTACAGTGGGGAAGACTTGACTTATGAATATTAATTACGTACGTTACGTGTCTGGAAGCTTTAGTAAGGTTGCTAAGCAATGCCAGCGCGCGTCCTAATTGATATTCATGAGCTAAACCGGTATGCAAATGCAGTCGATAGATAAGCGATTTTGGAACCGTCCATTGTGCCTCATAGGGTACGCTGTGAAAGAAATACAGCATTGCTCGTTGTTTAATTCCTTAAATCATGTCTAACCATCTATAGCGGCAAGGTAAAGCCAGTTTAATGTGAATAAATGGGTATTAATCGCACATTCAATAGAGGTTAAAGATCATTGGATATCATTACCGCCCCCAGTGATGTGTTGGTACGTTCGGGATTTACAGTACAACAATTAAAATCTTTAGGCGCTTGTGTTGTCGCTATTCAGAGGTTTCGGAGTTGTTATCCATACGTTTTATTCACTCACCACAAAATATTAAACCAATTTTTTTTAAGTAAACATCTTTATTTTACAGTCTAGTGCAGTTTGCGAGATGCCCGTAGTTGTGGAGAGGCGGCTGTTTCCGAGTAGAAATGTTAAGGACGATTGTCATGTGAGTAACGTTACTGTTAAAACTCGTTCAGTTCGCTTATTTTAATTTCACAGAGAGTACATTTGAACTTAAAGTCTGTTTTCTGAGACCCACACTTGTTTCTGTTACTGTGTCCACCTTACATGGACCACCACCTGCTTCCTATAATACCAAACAATAGCGATGGACATAATGTATCTGAACGTCGTTACGTTACTTATAAACCAGATTATAAGGACAACTGTTTCCCATCGCAAGCGGCATTTAACGAATAAAATAAACTATCAAATGTTTAAACCGACTAATTACTTAACGTTTAAATATCGTGAAGTACTACCACTGCTTTTAATAAATGAAGTACATACTGGAGGATTGTTTTAATTAATATTTTGTTTAAAAGGATAGCACAAGCAGTTTTAGGAAACATAAGCTTCAGGAAAGCTAATGTGTGTGTTTTATTAATTATTTAATATTGTTTATAATCATAATTATTTAATATGAAGGAATAAAGAATTTTTTTTAAGGTGTCACCAGCAGAGGGACCACCTCACCAGTCTTACATTAACATCATAATCTGTCACAACCTACAACACTTATTTTAGCTGCTAATATGCTTCATTTTCTTGTCCATTAGTCTTTTTGTTTTTTACACCAAACCGAACAAATCCCCCCAGAGGGCAGCTCAGAAGCCCTTCTGTGTTTACGCTTCTTTACCCAAACCTGGATTGAATTTATGCTTTTTGCATAATGTTCATCATAGAGTAAGTCTCGCATGCATCATCTGAAATGAGACTTTTACATGTTTCACTAGAAGCGTATATGTTGGGGCTTGGATTGACTGATTTCAGTCTTTTTGAGGGACACCGACAGCTGAAGCTGCTTCTCTATAATGCAGAGGGAATTCTGTCTGCTGCTGCTGCACACATTGTGCTTGTTCCGTCTAACAGCAGACTGCATACAGTTCAGTATGTTTGCTGGTGGCTCAGCAATGGCATACCTTGCTTGATTGAACTGCAAATGCTTTAACATTTAAGCTACAGTGTCTATAAAAATGTAAAGTATGCACCCTATTGTAGTATTTAGATTGTGCATGTAAATTGAAGATTTTTGCTCCTGGTGTTTTTGTTATTCTTGCTGCACAGAAATGTCTTGCTGCTGTCAAAGCCATGCTTATTTATTTTCTGTAGTAATGTTGAGTGGTTAGTATCACAGCTCAAATAACACTTTTTGCTGTCGTAAGACCAGGCAGCGTGTTTCTCAATTGTGACTAGCGCTGTAGACTTTGTGCCTTTCGAAAGTCCTCTTTTTTAAAGGGGTCATATGATGCTATTTTAAAGATCATTATTTTGTGTATTTGGTGTAACAGAATATGTTTACATGCTTTAATGTAAAAAAAACACACATTATTTTTCAAATACTGCACATTAATGTAAGTCCTCTATGCCCCGCCTCTCACAAACACGTAGTTTTCAACAAAGCCCCTCCTTTGACAAGCACAGTCTGCTCTGAGTGGCCAGCTGACCCAGTGCATTGTAATTGGCCGAACCCCGCAAGCACTCGTTGGAAATGTAACGCCTCTTACTCTGCGCTGCGCAAAACTCCACATTTGAACAGTCAATAGCTAATACAAAAACTAATAACAAAACAGTAGCTGATTCAGAAGCACCAGATTGTCAGAGCAAAGTCAGAATTTACCCTCTTTTTTTTTCCTTTTTTGTTTAGAACTGCCTTTTGGGCACAGACAGCTTGTACTTATAGGTTAAAAAAAACGTCGTCATAAAAATGCATGGCACAAATTCGAACATCTGGGTTGTGCTGTGACAGTAAAGAGATTAGTAATTCAATTTTTTTTTAAATACATGGATTTCCACAAAAATATTAAGCAGCACAACTATTTTAACAAATGTTCAAATTTAATAATAATAGATGTTTCTTGAGCAGCGGATCATCATATTAGAATGATTTCTGAAAAAAATCATGTGACAATGAAGACTGGAGTAATTCAGCTTTGATCACAGGAATAAAATTACATTTTAATATATATTATTGTATTTTTAATCAAATAAATGCAGCCTCAGTGAGCGTAAGAGACTTTTAAAAACCCCACTGACCCCAAACGTTTGAAGGGTAGTGTACAGCGCCAATCAAACCTTAATTATTCTGGATTGTTTCTTAATTGTCTGGATACTTGTTGGTTGTTTTTCCTTAACTATTCAGTTCAATTCATTCATTTCATAAATTCTACATTTTAATTGCCGAAATCCATACATACATAATGTAATGCATCTACAAAAGTATTTTCAAGCATTTAAGTAGAAGCCATTAAGATCAATAGTAAAATTGTCAGTTTTCTCCAAATGTTTTGGTTGGTACTGTTTCAGGGCTTTTGATAGTGAGTATGAAAACTGAATGAATGCCCCTCAGAAGAGCACAGGAAACCAAACTCAACTGTGGTATTGGACTGAGAGCTCAGAGACCTGCTGTTGTACAGTGCTATGGTACAAGCTCAGTTACAGTGAGAAATTAATTCTTTGACATTGTTCATCAGTGATCTGTTCTGGTTATCAAAGTAAAGAGAATTGAGGGCAGCTCATATGCCACATGTTAATCCTGTCGTGGATAAGATTTGAGGCTGAGTTTGAAAGCCGTTATAGATCAAAGAACTTTGATGTTTAGTACTGCACAATTTACTAAAATAGCACTATTATAGTAAGGCATTTAATTCTATGTGGCTTTCGCAAATGAGAAAATAACGGAGCTTAGGTGCTTCAAACCCCATAATCCTTCTAAATTGTAATTAAAATGCAATGAAATCAGTGCTAATCTACCAGTCCCTCTTGCACGTTCAAAAGCTCATCTTTCAGAAAGAAATCCCAATCCAAAAGCATCAGCGTTTTGAAGGTGGCACTTGCCTTCTGTAAGCCGCAAAGAGCTTTTAATGTCAACCCAGAGCCGTATGGTTTGATGAATTGAAATTAAATTTTAATTTAATAGTTCATAGCTCGTTTTTTTTGCGTCGTGGCTGCCGTGGGTCGCTGTGGATGGTGGGATTTGCGCAGAATGTAGGCCAGCGGCATCAGTCTTACGTCAAAGGCAGACAGATGCATTGTGCCGAGGGGTGATGCGCTTTGGCCCAGAGACTCTGTGTTCACGGGAGAGGTGAAAACATGAAGACGGTCCTCTCGCTGCACAGGAAATGGGTGCACACCATCAAGGCCATTCGTATCCTCCAGGGCATCGTAAGCATGCTTTCTGCTCTTTCCCTGTACAACTACACCGGTTAATGTCTTACACAGATTGGGTGAAGTGTAACTTTTTGGTTGAGTTTATTTGTGACCATACGTTTTTGCCGAATGGCTTTTCATCTGCTTTGAACGTATACTGTAGGGTTGGCGTTTAGGCTTATGGCATATTGTTTGGTAGGAGTGTATTTGTAGGAAACTCTTTAGGGATTCTTTAGTAAACAGTGCAATGCATCATGGCAGTGTAATATATTTTATTTATTTTGGTAAAATTCGTAATTATTGGTAACAAATATGTTAAAACAAATGTATACGAATTATTACGTTTCTTAATCGATTCGTTTGATTTTTATTGTCATTATGATGCATTGCGATACACACTTTTGTCGCATTACATACACTGATGCATTCTGATGCAGAAATTCATTTGAGATTGCAAAGTTTTAGGAATAGGTTGAAAGGTTTTCGCCAAGTTTACGACACTGTGATGAAGAAAATAGGTGGAGATATAGTTTGATTTCTGGGTAGATGTTATTTCTTAGTTTTTTAGACGGGCATTAGAATCAGTGATGAGAGTGATTAAACACTTAAGCACCTGTGTTGCTTTACAGAGCTTTTACAATTAAAATATGGGCATTGAGTATTCATATTTTTAGTTTACAGTGGCAACAAGTGGAACATGTTTCCAAACTTTTTCCCATGGCTGATTATCCCCAACACTTTTTGATGTAGTTCACACACAGCAACTACTTCTCAAATAATTTTACATTTTTGAGCAGAATTTTTTATTGTATACTGGGGCTAAATAAGTGGTGATCCAGTGCTGGAATTTGTTATATTTGTTTTGTTGTTGTGGTTGTCCATTCTCAGTTTTCCACAGATGCAATTTTGGTTTATTCATAAAAAGTAGTGCTGTCAAACGATTAATCGTGATTAATCGCATCCAAAATAAAAGTTTGTTTAAAGAATATGTGTGTGTGATGATCGTTGACAGCACTAAAAAAAGTATATAATAAAATTAAAAACATAAACTAAAATATTATTTTAATATGCAAGTATTGCAGTATAGAACCCAATATCCCATGCTTTCCAACTACAAACATTACCACTACACCAAGGTCATGTTTGACATTCAATCCACTAACCTAAAATGCTTAAAATGTTTAGTGAGAATCCGATCAGTTAGAACATTGTGCACTCACTGAATTACTTTTTTGTCAGTAAACTGTTGAAGTTGTTGCTTAAATGAACTTTGAAAATGGTAAAAGATCATAATAGATTATTTGCGTATAACCTCAAAAGCTAAGTCTGTTAATTTGTGACGTTCACCACTTTTTAAAACGGCGACACCCATGGATGTTACATGTATGTATTATGATGACGTGAGGAATGCATGATTGCCTTAGACGTGTTATAGTGTTTAGTTTATTTAACTAGTGCAGTAATGATGTTTCAGATTATAGCATGAAGGAAAACCAACAAATTGAAATCATTTATACATGAAATGCTAAAAGGCATCGGTTGTGGATCTGGGTTGAGAATTATATAGGGCAGTTCTGGGATTCATATTTGCCTGAGGAGATTAAAGAGCAACAATCATAATCACCCAGCGTGCGCACGGGCAGATGAAGAGGTAACTGGAGGCGTTCTGCAGCACAGGACGTCACGTGGCTCTCAGATTGATGCTGAAGACTGTGTTTATAGTGTTTAACTCACTGACCAGGCTTCCTTTTAAAATAATTGCTTTCAAATAATGCAGGCTTTTTATTTTAAAGGGGTCATGCCATACATTTAATTATTTTATTTTTTTCCTAGCAGTCCACATATGATGGCAGTTTTGTAATAAAATTGTTCTTTCTTGCAGATCTCTAATTATTTCTGGTTGAATATATAGACATACTTCAGATCTGCAGTTCTGTCTGTCATTGAGTAATCAGATGAGCTCATGTAAATGGGTTGGAAGAGAAACACTCGTCTACTTTTTCACTGTGGCAGCACCACGCTGCAGATTTTGCTCAGGAGATCACTGATATCTGCTGTAACTTGACTCTGTCCATCACTGTCCTACGTGTAAGCCTGTTCATACTGTTTCAGAACCCAGTCATGGAGGAGACGGTGTGGGAGCAGTACACTGTGACCCTACAGCGGGTGAGTACTTCACCCTGTGCTTATTTGGAGAGCCAAAGTTCCTGCTTATTGGTTTCTCTCTAAAGTCTTTACATTCTTTTTATAGGTTTTTTTTTTTGTGTGGTAATTACTGCACCTCTAGCACTACTAGATTTACCATTCAATGGTTTGGGGTCAGCAAGATATATATACATATTTTTAAATAATTTAATACTTTCATTTAGCGAGGGTACGTTCAATTTATCAAAAGTGACCGTAAAGACTTTTGCATTGTTGGTGAACATAAGAGACTTCATATATCTTCCACCACTGCTTTCTCTCAGCAGAAAAGATGTCATCATTGCTTTATCCTCTTGGTGAACTTTATCACACATATACTTTTAATGTTTGTCTTGAAGATATAACCGTTATATCCAAAATATCAGGAAACCTAATTCCAGGGTTACTTGTTAATTAGTCATTGCTGCCTGTACATCTTCATGAATTTAAAGTGATTTATTGTTGTAAATTAATAACTATGTATTCATGCGTAAGATAAAATGCATTCTTTGGTGTATAAATAGGACTCCAAGATGGGCTTTGGCATGGCTGTGTCTGGAGGGCGGGACAACCCGAACGAAGAAAGTGGAGAAGCGTCAATTGTCGTATCTGATGTGCTGCAAGGGGGTCCTGCAGATGGCTTGCTATTGTAAGCTCTGAAACAACATTAAACACATCCCAGCCTTTTTTATACGATTTGTAATCCTAAAGTTCAAGTTCAAGTTGAGCTTTATTGTCATTCTGCTACATGTGGGGACATACAGTGGAACGAAATGTCGTGCCCCACAGGACCACGGTGCTACATAAATACAGACATACAACAATGAAGTAAAACAGTAAAACCTATGCACAACTAGCCACTGACTGATTTTGACTATGAATATACTATATATAAATGTTTACCTATCCTAAAGTGCTATTTAAAGTAGAAAAGCTATTGTAGGGTTGTCACGAAAAACAATGAAATTTCACGATTCTCAATACCAGTTTCCACACCAAAAAAATTTATATGCTAATGAATGCACTAATTTTATTTGAATGTATAAATACTACTAAATAAAATAATAATAGATAAAGAATTAAAAAAAATAAAATATAAATATTTTATAAATTAAATGTATTACATTTATATGGCGATTGTATGATGTTTATCCCGAAAGCTAAAAATTAAACTGCCAAAAACAAGGTGAATTAGATAATAATACAAATTAAAACATAGCATGTACTCTCAAATATTCTACACAGTAAACAGTCAGTAATAAAGATTCAAGAAAGTAGTTATAAGCAATTGACAAACTTTATTTTTTTATTTTTGTTTTATTTTATTTCATTGCATTTTATTTGTTGCCTGCCAACACTATTATTCAAGATTTTATTTGTTTTATTTATGCTGGTACTTTTGACATTCCTAAACTGTTGGAAGAATTTGAAGTCACTTTCTGACGTGTAGAGACTTTTCTTAACAGTGTTTCATGCTCTTGTTCAGTGAAAATGACAGAGTGATCCAGGTCAACAATGTGCCCATGGATGGTGTCCAACATACCTTTGCAGTGCAGACTCTCCGCAAATGCGGCAAAGTAGCCAAAATCGTGAGTGTAACCTTTTGAATTATTTGTCATTTCAGTTATCATTTTATTGACCATATTTGTGTATCACTGGCAGCTGAAATCAGAATTTAATGAATGAACAATTCATTTTTGTCCCCATCATTCATCAGATGGTAAAGAGATCAAGAAAAATCCCTGTCAGCGTGATTAAACGTGCTGCGTCCCCAGACGACCGTGTCTTCAGTGGCGACTACAACGATGACTATGACCACGACCGGCACAGCATCTACAGCGGCCGCAGCTACCCTGACCGCGACACGAGTTACGCAGACGAGCGTGATCGCGACTACAATCGCAGCCGCGGGAGGAGCATGGAGCGCGGCCTGAGCCCCGACAGACAGTACAGACGAGATGGCAGCCGCGGCCGAATGCTGGACCACGAGCGCAGTCCCGACCACCGTTACCGAAGTGACCACAACCTGGATCGCGACCACAGCCCGGACCGCCGCTACCGGAGCGATCGCACACTGGACCGCAAATACAGTCCAGACCGACGCTATCGCAGCGAACACAACCTGGACAGAGAGCAGAGTCCGGACAGACCGTACCGCATCAGCCGTACACTGGACAGATCACATAGTCCTGAGACACAGTACAGGCCCGAACCGGCTCCAGGATACAGCAGAGAGAATTTAGCCAGCGGCCACGAGCGCAGGAGCTTCGATCCGCGGCAGGACGAATCCATGAGGAGGAGTAGCAGTCGAGACCGGCTGGATCGCTCGCCCTCGCCGCCGCCGCCACAACGAGACGAACCCTTGGAGAAGCCGCTCAGTGTTACTCTACTAAAGAACCGGCCCAATGATGGTAGAGACGCACCGCCTACGTTTATCTGTTTCCAGTTTCAACCTGCTGCCTAGCGTCTAACATGAGGTTTTCTCTTATCTGTCCAGAATATGGCCTTCGTCTTGGCAGTCAGCTGTTCATCAAAGAGATGACGAGCACCGGCCTGGCATCCAAACAAGGCAAACTACAGGAAGGTGACATTATTCTGAAAGTACGTCTCTTGAACAACCACTCAGAACACACCACAAAATTTCTAGCCTATATATACAAAATATATAAGCCTATGGCCTACAAAATATATAACTTTATAATAACAACCATTTGCAACACTATTCAGAACAGCTTATCAACCACATTGCTGTGCACTGGTAACCACAGCAGTATCCTAGCATTGTGGGGATGCATTTTGCACTAGCAAGCACTTCCCTTTTTCCTCTTTTTTCATGTTTTTGCTAACCAAGCAACTTTTTAATGCTCACCAAGGCTGCATTAATTTGGTCAGAAATACCGTAAAAACTGTGAAACATTATTACAATTGTATAAGCGGTTTTCTATGTGAATATATTTAAATGGTCATTTTTTCCTGTAATGCAAAGCTGAATTTTCTGTAGCCATTACTCCAGCTTCAGTGTCACATGATCCTTCAGAAATCATTCTAATATGCTGATTGCTGCTCAAGAAACATTTCTGGTTATTATCAATGTTAAAAACGGTTGTGCTGCTTCCTGATTTTAGTGGAAAAGTTAAAGTCCAAAGGCGCAGCATTTATTTTAAACAGAAATTTCAAATTATAAGTGTCTTTACTGTCACTTTTGATCAATTTAATGCATCCTTGATCAATAAAAAGATTTTCTTAAATAAATTAATACATAATACATACTATATGTATATAGTATACTATTGTGTTCTCTCGCACACATACAGACACACAAACACTGTAGTGTGACAGAGAGGTGTTTTGAGATGCCATCAGGTCCTTACTGTTCCTAAAACTTACTGACCCCAAACTTTTGAATGGA
Source organism: Sinocyclocheilus anophthalmus (assembly GCA_018155175.1). NCBI lineage: Eukaryota > Metazoa > Chordata > Actinopteri > Cypriniformes > Cyprinidae > Sinocyclocheilus > Sinocyclocheilus anophthalmus. Next base: position 92,134 of record JADLZN010009711.1, on the reverse strand, counting down.
AGTTTGTTTTTTTTTCTCAAATTTGTTGTACTTTATTTATTGATGCTTATTTCCATGTGTCAGATTAACGGTACCGTCACAGAGAATCTGTCTCTGAGCGATGCAGGGAAGCTGATTGAGAAGTCTCGTGGGAAGCTGCAGCTGGTGGTGCAGAGAGATCGCAGTCAGGCGCTCATCCGAATCCCACCTATGGCAGACAGCGACTCGGAAATAGATGGTGAGTAGATCAAAACACTTGAAAATGAACAATTAAAATTGTTCTGATTGCACTGAAGCCCTCTTTCATTTGGCCACTGTTGCATTTCATATTAAAACAGAAATTTGGGGTGGGACATATCAAAGGGATTTGCTCTTTGTTGTTGCTGTTGGTTTAGAGCAGGGACATTCCCATTCTAATGGACATTAGATTAAAAAAACATGTGTGCACGTGTGTGAGAAACGTTTTTTGAATTTTCTCACTATTTTGCTTCAGTACTTAGTTTTTGCATCAATATATTTTATTTCATTAAAATATTTAATGAACAATTCATACTGATTATTGTTTAAATATTGTTTGTATATATATAATTACCTTGTGACATGTGTACATTATAGTGATGCATGATTTCGTGAGGTATTTGTCGAAACCCAGCCTTAATCTCTAAGTGACCTCTGACCTCTTGCCTTTTTTTGGACTGCTGTACTGACACTGGATTGGAGAGAAAGGCTTTTGGCTTTGGGAGGATTGCATAAACCCTACCCATAATCCAAAGCTTATGAAAAATGTCATTTTTATAAACTCTAGTGAGACTTATACCATGTTTTGGAAGTTGTTTGTTCATGTTCTTCTGAAAATCCTCCATATTGGGTTTTACATCAAATAATGTAGGATTGAAGGGAAACAATTCTGGTTTTAATTAGTAGCGTGTTTTATATTTCTCAGGTTTAGGGATTCAAACCTTTGAGACTTTGGTGTATAACCCATCATGCACTGTGCCAATAATGGTGCTTTAAAGCAAGTGTGATGACGACATGTTGTACATGTGTGTTTCAGATATCTCCGAGATCGAGTCGTACCGCTCCTATTCTCCTCAGGAGGACCGGCGGAGTCATCACTCAGACCTCTCCTCACACTCCTCTAATGAGAGACTTCAGGACAAAAACAGGTAACGCACTGCCATAGCCTGAGAATTCAGCTGTCACTAATGACTGTTTGAGTTACTGCAACACTTTACAATAAGGCCATTTAGCCTAACATTAGTTTACTACATTAGTTAACATGAACTAACAATCTATTATCTTAGCTAATGTTAATTTTAAAATTAACTAATACATTATTCAATTCAAAAGTTGTATTTGCTAATATTATTTAATGGACCTGAGCTAACAATGAACAGTTGCTTTTTATTACCTAACAGATTAATAAAAGATGAATAAATGCTCTCACAAATGTGTTGCTCGTTGTTATTTAATGTGAGTTAATGCATTAACTAATGGGACCTTATTGTAAAGTGTTACCAAGTAGCTAGTTAATTACTCAAAAGTTAATAATTTATATGCTGTTTAAACTTTAGTCAAGCTACCCTTTAAAACAAATATTGATGCTGCAAGTTACTAGCAAAAAGTATTTACGTTAGCCAAATTAACATTTCAGAGGGTGATAACGTTCATATTAGATCATTTGGTTAATAATCGGAGCATAAAAACAACGAGGAACTGAAGTTAGGTGAAAGTATTAAACACATTTATGTGGATGCAACTAATAAACTAGAAAACTGCCAAATTTATGATAGAACTTAATAGGAAATAAGGAAAAAAAATAGGAATAAATATTAATAGGGAAAAAAGCAGAAGCATGATTGAATGATTTTACAAATGAACTGACAACACATTAAACAGAAATGTTACAAAAGCCCGTGCAAAGGGAGTAAGTCATTTTCTTCTGTTGGTAGAGATGAGCCTCCCAAGAGACTGGCTAAAATGGGAGCGATGCCGACTCCATTCAGAGCGGTGCCGGTGGATCTCCCGCCTCCACCTGTGGAGAAAGAAGAGCCTCGCAGCGAGTCTCCAGGTACCACAGTTCCTCTACACCACAGTGGATTATTGAAAATTTAATTATTTAATGCACTGGTCTAAAACTCAATTCCTGCAGGGCCACAGCTCTGCACAGTTTAGCTCCAACCCTAATCAAACACACTTGATCCAGCTAATCAAGCTCTTCAGGTTTACTAGAAACTTCCAAGCAGGTGTGAGTTGGAGCTGGTTGGAGCTACACTCTTCAGAGCTGCGGCCCTCCAGGAATTGAGCTTGAGACCTCTGAATGCAATACATGGTCATTTTCACCATGTAGAATCAGAAGAATAGAAGAAACTGATTTTTTTTTTTGTATACAGTTCCTGTGGTAAATGCTGCTCCAAAAAGTGTTCCAGTAAAAGCCAAGCCTCTGCCAAAGGTTCTCCTGCGGCCCAGTCTGGAGGACCAGGAAATATACGGGTTTGTACCAGATTCACTCTTGGCTTTGAATTCATATTTTAAGATAAACTTGAAAGCTGTCCATATTGTTAATTTAATTCGTTCTATTGTGAAAACATATTTGATAAAGGGATGTTGAAGTGCGTTTGCAGTATCTTGCTGACATAGTAGAAATCACTCTGTGACAACTCAGCAAAAAATAGCCAATAAACTATTTAATTTCAGTATCCATTTATGCCTTAAATTTTTGCATGTATTATCTAGAGACATAAAATCTTTTTCACATGTGCTAAGGTCCTGTTTATTGCTGCTTACTGATATATTTGGACAGCTTTGTGGTTCTAACGAATAATCTCCCACAGCCCCAACACTGTGATGGTGGGCTTCCAGAAGGGCGATAGTGTTGGCCTGCGTCTCGCTGGAGGAAACGATGTGGGCATATTTATCGCAGGCATTCAGGAGGACAGTCCTGCCGAGATAGAGGGACTCCGCACTGGAGACCAGATCGTGAAGGTGCAAAAGCACTGGCTCTACATTTTAATATTATGTGCCTTTATCCATCATACATTTTCCCACATTGTCCAGTGGTCATTTGTGTTTTTCTTCCCCTGCAGGTGAATAATATGGATTTCAGAGGAATGGTCCGGGAAGACGCAGTCCTGTATTTACTAGAGATTCCCAAAGGAGAGGATGTGACCATCTTAGCTCAAAGCAAACCTGATGGTACTTCAAAACATACAATTGTTATTTTTTTTGTCTAATGCCTTGTAATTTTGAGCAATAGAATGGATGGGAATAACTCTCATTTGCTTTATTTTAGTGTATAAAGACATCCTGGCATCTGGACGAGGTGACAACTTCTTCATCAGAACTCATTTTGAATATGAGAAAGAGCTTCCTCAGAGCTTGACCTTCTCCAGAGGAGAGGTATTTAAAGTGGTGGACACCCTGTATGACGGAAAGCTGGGTAACTGGCTCGCCATCCGCATGGACCAAGACAATCAGCTCCTGGAGAAAGGCATCATACCCAACAAGAGCAGGTGAGACATGAAATACACGGTGCCTTAAAAGGTCTTAGTTTTACTGTATTTATTTAGCATTTCTAGGAGGAAAACTCAACATGAAATCAAAACTGACCCTCTGAAATGACGTTTGCTGACATCACCTAGTCTGCTATTTCATGTTGATATTAAAAGCGCATTATTTGTTAGGTGTTTGTGTAATCCTTTTATTTATTTGTATACTGTCAGAGCGGAGCAGATGGCAAATGTTCAGAACGCACAGAAAGGCGCTACCAATGACAGAGGAGATTTCTGGAGGCTGAGAGGTCAAAGAGCAGCTAAGAAAAAAGACCTTCGCAAGAGCAGAGAGGATCTGAGCGCTACACCCGTCACTACACGCTTCCCAGGCTACGAGAGAGTGGTGCTGCGGGAAGGTTTGCCCATCATGCATTGCTTTACCTACGCATTCTGTTTAAAATATACTTGAATGCTTGGGTGCTAAATACATTGTTTTTTTTTTTAAAGGTGAATCAATTTTTATTAATAATTTTGATTATTATTGAACTATGTTATTAATAAGAAATGTAAGAAATACGATTTGTATCAGTGCTATTTCACTGAGGGCTCTAAAACTATAAAAACAAGTATAGGTTGCAATAGGAAACAAGTTTAAATTATATGCATTTTGTTAATTTATACATGCCGTTTATTATTATAACGTATTTTGTGTATCCTATGATTTTTATATAATTTAGGTGATTAGTTGAGGCATCTACAGTGTGTTTGTTTACAAAATTTAATAAAAATATACCAATTTTGGATTTTTTTTTTTTAAAAGAATTTTTTTTGGTCAGTTTATTTAAGAAGCTTGACATGTTTATGTACTAAGTGTTTTTCTTTCTCTCTCCCCCACCAGCTGGGTTCAGAAGACCTGTCGTAATATTCGGCCCTATTTCCGATGCGGCCAATGAAAAGCTGAGCAATGATCTTCCAGATGAGTTTGTCACAGCAAGTAAGCAATTCACAACTTGTATGAAAGATCTCTTCTTATATATTGATGTGTAGTTATGGATAAGGTGTTTGATCTGTGTTTGTCCCATGGCAGAGACCGAGCCTAAAGACGCGGGCTCAGAGAAGTCGTCTGGTGTTGTGAGACTCAATACTATTCGTCAGATCATCGAGCAGGTAAACACAGTCACCGTTCTGAATTTATGAATATAACAGCAATTCATCAACATCTAAAAATATTATTTTCTTGTTCCAAGGACCGACATGCTCTGCTCGACGTCACCCCAAAGGCTGTAGACACCCTAAACTACACCCAGTGGTATCCCATCGTCATTTTTCTCAACCCAGACAGTAAGCAGGGGGTGAAGACCATGAGAAACCGCCTGGTTCCCGGCTCCAGCCGCAGCTCACGCAAGCTTTACGAACAAGCAGTTAAACTGCGCAAAACCTACTCACACCTGTTCACTGGTTAGTCCCATGAACCTTTCCTCAAAATTACGCTCATATAAGATCCATTTTATTCTTTCCCCAGTTCTGATTTATTTATTTATTTATTCAAATTTCGTGTTTTATTTGTCCGGATTCAGTTTTTAACTTTTTTTTTTTTTGATGGTTCAATTAAATGCTAGCAATCAATAAAGAGGTCTAAATAATTTTAATTAACTTAATAACAATTTATTAAAAGTTTAACACCATGTCCTAAATACACACGACACCACGACACACGATAAAAGGTATCTTTTCCATGTTAATCAGAGTTTTTGTCCTAACTAGCTGCGACGGCGACACGCGAAATTTCTAATTTAGAAACGGTTTCTATTTCTGCGACGTCGCGGCTGGAACAACGACATACAAACTATACAGTCTATAATGATTATGTGCTTTATTCAAAGTTACACGTGTCTAATATGAGTTTAAATATCATTTTGTATGACCTTATAGCCAAACTGAAAGCAACAACAGAGTTTACCTCAGATCTTGAAAATAAATTAAAGCAAAGATGTCCGTTAAAACTGTGAACTCACTGAGAACCAGCAAGTGTTTTCCATAACAATCAGTCACTCAGTATGTACATTTAAAGATGTTAAAAATCTTTAATATTTATGAATTCGATTATAAACTTATACATTTCGTTGCGAGTGCAGTGCGCTTCCAAAGAGAGCCCGCCCACACACGCTTCTGATTGGCTGTGATATTTGATTTTGTTGCGTCGCGTCTAGTTGCGGGAATCTTGTAGCGTGGCGAGTGTAGTAGACCGGTTGTAAGAAAAGTCTAGGGCACAGAAATGGTTTATTCTCTCAAATTGTATGTTGTTCCTTTTGTTTGTCATCATTGCCTTATGGTTTTTAAACCTTAATCAAACAGCAGGTTTGAGCAATGAATCATGAACTCAATTTAGTGAAATTTTTACAAAAATGGTGGGTTGTCTTGCCCTAATAAAATATTTCTTTTTTCCAGAACCTTTGGGGTTGTCTGGTTCAGTGTCAGGATTTAGAATTAATACCATGTGTTTTATTATAAAATGGAGGTAATCAAAATGAATGCATAACACAGTAATAATCAATTAATATTTTACTATATATATATATATATATATATATATATATCTATATATATATATATGAGAAATTGTTACTTTTTTTTGGACAACAAAGTGCTAACAACGCGTTTACATCTCGAAGTAAAATATACTTATAGAAGAAAAATAAAATAAAACAATAAAAATTGTATTCCTTAAAAAATAAAGTTATAAATGTCTAAATGATGCTTCCCTGTCCAGCTACCATTGATCTGAACTCTTCCCATGATGCCTGGTTTGGAAGTCTCAAGGATGCCATACGAGAACAACGAGATAAAGCTGTCTGGGTCTGTGAAAGCAAGGTAAGCGGTAACACACAACACAATTACAAACAACTGGGCTTCATTTCATAGTTTTGTATTCCCTTAAACAAACCAGGTTTTCTAATTGAGTTAATCATGTAAGTGAATGCCTAGCCAGACTGAGTTGACATGTGAAATGACCTCATCAGACCTTTGAGAGGTATATATATATTAATATATATATATATACTATTAATATATATATATATATTGTTTCAGCTTGATGGGTCTGAGGAGGACCTGGATCTCCATGATGACCGTATGTCGTACCTGTCGGCCATGGGCACAGACTACCTGAGCATGGACAGCCGTCTGACCAGCGATTACGAGGATACGGCGGATGAGGGCGGCGCGTACACGGATAACGAGCTTGACGAGCCCACCGACGAGCCGCAGCCGAAGTCAGCCATCAGCCGCTCGTCTGAGCCTGTTAGCGAGGAGGTTAGTGTGCGGTGGAAACCTTGCTGTCATTTGGCCACAGTCAGGAAGGTGATTTAAGCCCTACCCATAAACTAACTGGAAACATTTGATTATAAACATCTGTAAAGGTCACTCATCCTGTTTTCAGTATCGATATCATTATCACTGACTGTCATATACGAGTATCAGTGATAAGAAAAGTGTTCATGGTCCTGGTTTGAGCACTCTGCTCCCCACAGGACACTCGAGAAACTGCATGTTCAACATCAGTCTGACACATGATCTTTAAACTATCTGCCAGAAATCAGACACTCTTGTTTAGTCACACTGAATGTATGTGCCATTCAAAAAAGCCCTGATTTAATAACTCTAGAAGTAAAATAGTTTAAATGCATGTGAATGTACATAACATTTTTTATAACATTTTTCAAGGCAAAAACTGTTATTTTCCAACTAGCAAGACTTCTTATATACTATGATATGTGAAGGTTTGTTAATGGCTGTCATAAAAACATAATGTTTTTACAAGGATCCATTCTGTGGTGTAATTTTATGTTTAATAATATGTATACACCTCACTAACGGAACTTGCTGGAAACATGTGTTTCTTTCATTTTTAAAAAAAAAATAATAGTAAGATTACTTTGCACTGCTGTCAAAAAAAAATTAAGAGTTAGGTTTTTTTTTAAATAAAATTAATATTTAATTCAGGAAGGATGCATTTGTTACAAAAGATTTCTGTTTCAAATAAATGCCGATCCACTTGAGTTTCCACTAAAATATTAAGCAGCAAACCATTCAGGTTAATAAAATCAGCATGTTCTGAGCAGCAACTTGCATATTAGAATGATTTCTGAAGAGCGTCGTGTCTCTGAAGACGGGAGTAATGATGCTGAAAAAAATAAAGGAATAAATTACATTTCAAAATATATTACAATTTGAAAATAGGCATTTTAAATTGTAATAATATTTCATATCTTTTATATAAAACAAATACAGCCTTGGTGTACATAAAATAAAAAATTATAATAGTAATAATAATTATTATAATACAAAAAATGTCAAAAACATTTCAAGAGTTGTTATATCAAAGTACAAGGAACTGAAAACTTGTCTGTTGTAGGTGTGCGTTAATTTTTTTGTATGTATTTTTAAATGACTTAATGCTACGCTTATCACTTTTTTTCACTTTCACGCAGAGACCCATACCTGTTCCTCATGAGCGTTTAAAGAAGCCTACGGGTAAAGAGGTGCAGCGGGACCCCAGCCCGCCTCCATCATTTGTCCCTGATCCCCCTAAGGTCAGTGTTTTCCTCCCCTGAGGTGTTTCTGAAGCTCATCACAGACAGTAACTGTTGTTCCTGCAGGTCCGAGCAGCTTCACGTCCTGCAGACTCTCGCTCCAGCAGCACAGTCAGCAGTGATGCTCCTGTCAGTAGCAGACCTCTTCCACCGCCGGTAGCCCAGAAGCCCAGTTTCACCTCGAGGACGGGCCCCGCAGACGACACGACCTCCGGCGACCCTCTCAATGACCCCGCCAGCCGCACCTTCCGGGGAAAGGTGAAGGCCTTCGAGCAAATGGACCACCTGGCCCGGGCCAAAAGGATGCTGGAGCTGCAGGAGGCGGAACGAGCACGGGTTTGTGCCTCATCTCATTCACACCAGCTACTGTGTTTCTCATAGCAGGAACATCACAAACACTGTCCTGAAGTGTCATATTTCACCCCAAAATCACAAGAAAAGTAGTGAGATATTCGGAATAAACAAAATGAAGAACATGAAAAAAGCATAGATTTCACTGCTGATTTTAATTTAAAACAAAAAGGTCTAGAGGTAGATAGATATTTGCGTGATTTGGTTACTAAAATATAAAAACTATAGTTATAAAGTGTAGTTGATATATATGAGACTTTTTATTTCTAATCATTTTAAATATAATGTATATAAATTATAAATATTTTATTTTCTTTTAAATTTTCGGGTTTAATATTACCTGGATATTTATGTTTGAAATGTATCTGTTCATGAAAAATAAAGTTTCCAGAAAATGGAAGTCACTAATTCAAAAGAAAATCACCAAAATCACAAGGAAAATATGTATATATAAAAATATTTATGTTTTGAATAAACAAATATTTTATTATTATTGTTGTCATGGCAGTTAAGCATATATTTAATTTGAAATGTATTTGTTTATGCGAAAATAAAACAAAATAGTCTAAACAGGCTGATTTTGGATAAAATATAAAAACTATAATTATAAAAATGCCTAGCTTACTGCTATATAGAATAACTTTCAATTTGGATTGGTAATAAAAATGAACAAAAAACTTTCTTAAATAAGGTGATATTTTATAACTTGGAAGATAATTATATAAATAATACTATAATGCAAATTGTAAAGGAATTAGTTTTAGGGCGAAAAATGATCAGGACATTATTTTGGATTGAAAATTACAGAATATTGAAACACTGACACATTTTTTTTTTAACAGCTGGACCCTATCTCAGAAAATCCAGATATTTAGCAGTTCCCCACAAGCCAAAAGCAAACCCAAAAAAACAGGCCTCAACAATTGGGTAAGTGTGTCGGGCCCTTTTTTTTCAAATGCCACAATTCTCCTAAACCAGTGATCTCAATCGGGGCACGAGATCCACTTCCTGCCCAGAGTATAGCTATAACCCTAATCAAAACACACCGGAGATGTATCAATATCTGGGATTCATTATGGAATCACAGATAGGTGAGTTGATCAGGGTTGTGATAAACTCTGCAGCAACACTGGCCTCCTGGCAAGATTGAGGAAACCTCTGCTCTAAAGTGTGATGTGCTGTTTGTTGAACGGGCGTGTCCTATCAGTAAGGCTCTGTTCCTTCAGCTCCAGCTCAAACTCTGAGTACCACAGCCCTATAAAGTCTGTATTCAGAGAGCCGCTCTCACCATGATGATGATGATGATGATGAAGAGTATCGCCGGCAGCTGGCCGACCAAACCCGCAGAGGCTACTACAATCCCCAGAAATACAGCGACACTGAACTCTAACACCCAGCGTCCCACAAACACTCACAGCAGAACAAGCCGAGTTCTTCACCGAGGTCCGTCTGTGTCGGGATGTTTCCTGTGCATGTCATTATACACGAAATCAGTGTGTTTCTAGTAGTTGTGTGAGTAAGAGGGACTGTCGTGAACCACAGATAAAGCACAAACACACATGCAGTATAAACATGCCATTTATAAAACAGCATCTTTTTATACCTGCAATGTTTTTATATGAAATTTCATGTGTTTATATTCTTGGGGGTTTTTTGTTCTTTCAGACTGTTTGTACGTCTTTAGTTTTGATTTCTCCCACAATGCCATGCATCTGTTTCTGCTGAAAGCTACTAGATGGAGTTCACGTTACACACTCCTCATTTACACTACATAAACCAAAGTGAAAGTGGGTTAAATGTTATTCTCCAAAATATTTGCTGAAGTGCCTTAATGTCATCGATCAATCATGTATTAACTTATGCTTAGCAAATGCTTGCTGCATATACACTACTATGATATAATTGTTAAAAACGGGCTTCTGATATAATGTCACATCAGTTTTTATGTTGATTCTCTGAGATCATGTGTAATGTTCACACTATTGGTGTGTGTCTGTGACCAGTGCTTTGGGTTTAACCACTAATAAAACAAGAGTTGTGGGATTTTTTTACATTTTAAAGACAAATAAATAAACCTGACTTTTAATGTTGTTACTTTGCTTGTCGTTGTTCATGCTTTCCTCACTATTGCTATTAAAAACGCAAACCATATGTAGAGCAGAATTTAACAGATTCTGAATTTTTGGGTATGTTTATATCTTTTTTTATTATTTATAGTAATTAACATTATTGTGCTATTATATTTATGTACAAAAGCTCTGCAATCTAAATGGTTGCAAATGTGTGCTACTGTGCAAATTTTTTTTTTTTAAATAATGCTTTTTATTTAGCAATGGTGCATTAAATCTATAGAATATTGAAGACTTCCATTATTATTGTTTTTTAATTCTCACGATTTCTACGTAAATATTAAGCAGCACAAATGTTATAAACATTAATCATAAATATTTATGGGAATGATCAGAATGATTTCTGAAGGATCATGTGACACTGAAGATTGAAGTAACGATGTTGAAAACTCATCTTTGATCACAGAAATCAATTTCATTTTAGAATACATTCATAGAAAACAGTTACTTGAAATTGTAATATTTACACATTATTTTATTGTATTTTTAATTAAATAGATGTTGGTTTTGTGAGCATAAGACTAAACTGCGGCATATTTTTCAGCTTTTTGAAATGTCCAATTGTTTAAAATTCTACTAGTTTACTACATTACATAAGTTACTCTACTCATGAATGCTGCTGTTATTTATTAAAGAATTAACCAGAAAATAAATAAAAGTACAGTCAGACTAATCTTGGGTGAAAAAGTAACCACCTATCAACCACATAGAAAACACATGATATAAATGTGAACTATAGAAAATGCAAATTTTTAATGAAAACAAAGTAACTTAAATATTTAGTTAATTGACTCCTTTACTTTGAGTTGCTTGATGAGAAGAGTACAGCTCATACATCAGATCTGTGTCAATAACAGCTCGATTCCAATGTTCCTGTGTTACTGTGCTCAGTGATCTCTGTGACGGTTTAGGTCCAGCCGTGTGTCGAGCACATGATCGATCTGCATTCACTTCTCTTTGCTTCTAATGCCAGGCCTTCAGAGATCCGGCAGACCAGAGAGATTAAGGCAGGTCACATGGTGCACTAATGGAATAATGAATACATACATACATCCAGTTAAATAAATCTGTAAACCGTTATATTAATCTTCCAATAAGTAGTAACTCTGGATCAGCTCATGCGGAGGGGATGGTGTTGTAGCCCTGCAGAGTGTCAGATGTAGACGGGTTGTTCCTGGGCCGTGAGCAGGCGGTACATGGCTGCAGGCATAGTCTTCATATGGATCTGACAAAAACAACATATTGCAGTATTCACCTTTACTGGATATCCATTCATGTGCTGTATTTTTATGATTATCGGAGTACTGAGCCATTAGCTTAGCACCATGCTAACTTCAAAGCTGTAAACAGCCGTGTTATTATAGTAAACCAAGGCTGCGTTTACACAACACCATTTTTATTTAAAAAAACGTTAAACTGTTTATGCGTTTTGGCCATTCATTTACACGACAATGGTGTTTTGGGGGCTTGAAAACACAAACTTTTTAAAACAGGTTTCAAAGTGCACGTTTTTGAAAACAATACTGCTATCATCTCCGTGTGAACTAGAAAAAAACACAAATTTGTGAAAACGTTGACGTCATGCGTGTATGTATTACATGTTCAGTCTATAGGTTTGCGAGCAGATGCATGTTGTTTCTTTACAAAGTGACGTCGCCATGAATAATACAGCTTTTTTTAGTTGTTTTCACAGATCTGTATGAAAGAGATCATTTTGACAACACTGTCGTTTGTACACGAAACTCTTTTTTTTTAAAAACGCAAAGAAAAATCTTTTCTGTTTCAGTACATTGTTGTGTTAACGCCTAAAGCCATATATATATATATATAGTTACTGGAAATAAAATGCATTTTAACAAATTAAATAAAATCTAAAAACTTATTTTATTTTATCTAGTTGCCAGAGCAACATTTCTCATTTTAAAATGAATAAAAGCTATAGACATTTTTTAAAAACGACTAAAAATGACAAATTCCACAAAAGTACTAAAACGTTATAATTAAAATGGAAAATATACTAATATAAATGATTCAAAATACTAATAAAAACTAAAATAGTATTTCAATGAAGTGCATCAATTTTCTCAATAAAGCGAAAATATCTTTTTCAATTATATAATGCATGTTGTCTGTGGTAAAATCACTATAACGCACAGCCTCAGGTGATGCACTGCTGTTATAAAATGGCAGTAATAGCAATATGATGAAAGCCAACCAATATGCCATATATTTTGAAATGTATTGATAATCAGAATAAAGTCTCTGCCATACGTGTTCATCAGCAATTTACAGTTGCCAAGCAACATAGCAACTAAACTGTATATACAACATGCACATTTATAAGGAGTATGAGTCACAGATATGTGTTCATCGTGGCTCATCCAATCAGAATTTAAGAGCTGAAACTATTGAAAATCAGATTTAATAAAATCATGATCTCACACTTGAAAACGTACATTTATAAAATCTAATAAAACTAAAAGAAAAATGTATTTATAAAGCTGACTTACAAAGTAAAAAGTAATAAGAATCAGCATTTGACGAATTATTTTTACTTCAAGAATTTCTAGAAATAGTAAAACATTTCCTTAATTTTGCAAGACTTCAGACTTCTGAATTAGACTACTGAATTATGGCTGATATTAAAGGGATAGTTTCACCCAAAAATGAAAATTCAAAACCCATTAAGAGCAGAAACATAGCAAGGAGATCGGTAAAATAATCCATGTGGCATCAGGGGTTCAACCGTAATTTTACGAAGCTACGAGAATACTTTTTGTGCGCCACGCGGATACGTTTTCTACATTGTACTTACGCTTCGATCTGAATGTAAACAACGTATCCACGTGGCACAGCTGACACAGAACAGCATACGTTGTTTACGTTCAGTGGATACTCTCAAAAATGGCGCCAGGGTGACGCGGAGTAGACAAATTGTTGAATAAAGTCGTTATTTTTATTTCTTTTTTTTCGGACAAAAAGTATTCTCGTAGCTTCGTAATATTACGGTTGAACCCCTGATGTCACATGGATTATTTTACCGATGTCCTTGCTACGTTTCTGGACCTTGATCGTGGTAGTGACCTTGCTGTCTATGGGAGGGTCAGAGAGCTCTCAGAATTCATGAAAAATATCTTAATTTGTGTTCTGAAGATGAACGAAGCTCTTACGGGTTTGGAACGACATGAGGGCGAGTAATTAATGACAGAATTTTCATTCTGTGTGAACTATCCCTTCAATAATGTTTTCATCTGATTTATTTAATTGAAGCAATTTGTGATTTAATCGTGTGACTGAAGTGATTCTCCAAACGAGCCGAGGCGGTGGTTTACCTCTCCTACAGCGTTTGACAGGATGTGAACGATCTTCTCGTGAGCTGTGGCCACCACGCTCTGACCGCTGATCTCGATGATGCGATGGCCGACGCGGACGCCTCCTCTCTCGGCGATCCCCCCTCGCATCAGACTGCAGATCTGAACAAAACACAAGCTCTGTCAGGCAGCAGCTGCTGCAGTAAAACATCACACGCTTCTCATGTTTTACTGTGAACACCCACAATGCCATTCTGCACACTGAAACCCAGCTGATAGCGCAGGTCTGGTCTGCGAATGAGCACCATGGTCACCGGAGGACATCTGACGATGTTCATCTTGATCCTGGATTGAGCCTTGAGCCCCTGAACACACAACAGCATTTGTGGAAAAAAACAATCCCAGAATGCACGCTGACCTACTGTAAATGACAAAAAATCTATCCAAGATAGCAGAATACAGTCCATTTAAGTTCAGCTTATTAAAAATGTGATTATTTGTGTGTGCTATGTATTTTTATGATTATTAGAGTACTGATTCGTATGGCAATATCAAACTCCTCTGGAATCATGTTGAAATGGCTAAAGCTTAAGCTAAAGGCTACAATCCTTGCAGATGTAATAAAAGATCAGAAATGTAAACGACAGTAAAAGAAAGTCCTACTTTAATGATGCTCTGGCACGTGGAGAGCGGCAGGCCCACCAGACTGGTGCCGTTGACGGTCATGATCTGATCGCCGATGTTCAGTCTTCCAGACTTGGCCGCAGGTCCGCCGTGCATCAGGCTGGCGATGATGACCGTGGGGAGGATGGAGCCCCAGCCGGACTCCACGATTACCACACCCAGAATCTCCCCTTTCTGCTTCTCGATGTACACCTGACACAAACACACCCCAAATACTGCTCACTGAACATACTCCAGCAGTGACTTTATTTAGTGAAAGTCCTACGGCTGCTGAAGAATGTATAGAAGATGATCAAGCCATTTGTGTCCCAATGACTCTTTATATAATTACAGGTAAAAGCGTAAATAATTAACTTAGTCATATTACTTAATAGTTTTAACGCTGTTAGTGTGCATGGCAAAATTCATTTTAATGTAATCCAATCCTTTTATTTTAAAATGTTTGTTTGTCTTTACCAAATCTGCCAATTTGCAGCATGGTTACCACTGCAAAAAGTCTAATTCTACCTACGTTTTGTTTTTGTCAAAATTAAAATAAAATCTATAAATGCATTTTTTTTTTTAATCTAAAAATGTTATGCATATTATGGTAAAATGTAGCATGTGTTTTTGTTTCTGTTGTGCCATACACATTTCCACCTTAAGAATATAATGGTTTGATATTCCTGGGATCATATTTGAAACAGTGACTTTTTTACCATGCTTCAATTAGTTTTTCTCTTGTTATGCTTAAATTGGGCTTTACATTTTCCAAAGCTTCATTTCTTATTTCAATTCTGATTTATGAACAAAAAAAATATACTGATTTTTTTTTCCTTGGGAAACATTTTGACTGAGTAATATGTCTTTAAAAGGATTTACTAACAGCTTGCACCAGCGCAAACCATCTTTTGGTGTTAAAATAGTACTGTCAGGATTTAACTTAAAGACACGCAGTGATGAATTAGCGCTGAAAAGGCGTGGACACAGTTAGTTTTGTGCCTGACCTTTTTGAATATGCATTTGTTTCCCTTTCAGCGCACAATTTATGGGAGGAGAGTATTTAAACGAATCATGCAACGCGATTTACTAAGATTTAAAGCTCGTCAAATTACTGGTATTTGTGGCATTATTTAACAGCAAAAAAGCATGTCTTAAAGCAGGAGGTAATTTGCGCTGCTCTTGGTAGATTGTGCTGGTCATTATGGAAATGATCTGGTTGCGTCTGTGTTCTTTAATGTGTGCATTGTTAGTAAATCACATGCAGAATTTTCCCCTCCCATCGGCGCTTATGAAATTGTGCTCTAACGCTAATTTGTCCTGTTTAGTAAATCTGGCCCGTAGCGTGATATTTCCTATCTTAGCCATTTTAGACTAATTGAACGTTTGTCAGTGCAAGTGGAAATCTAATCTTAATGAATTTAAGTATATAAATTTCAAACTTCAAATTTCAATGCATATGATCTTCAAACAGGGTTGAAACATTTTAGTTTAGTTTGGCTTAGCAACAAATAAATACTTTAACTGTTGCTACTTTGCTGGGCTGTACACACATATTTAAAACTGCCATAATAGTCTTTTTGGGAATAAAGATTTAGCCATTGGAAAACCCAGAAAGAAAATGGAAAAACAGAATTGAATTTCTCAGCTATAGTCACTTTATGGCAACTGGTTAACTTACATCTCTGCAGTTTTCAGACTTGGAGAAGTGAATGAGGTCGTCGTTGTACATGTCCTGAGTGTTGAGCAGGTCGCTGTACTCTCTCTGGCTCAGGTCCTCTGGATCGATGCCATTGGCTCTCAGAAACTCCTGATACGCAACGCTGAAGGCCTGACCGATGGACTGAGCAATCAGCTGAGCCTGGCAGAGAGAAACAATGAAGGAAATACAGGAAACATCAAGAATTTGCATTCTTGCATGAAGTGCATGGTGTAAGAGTTCATACGCGTACATCTTCTGACTCAAACACGTGGCAGATCATCTTGTACTGGCGGCAGTCGTCCCGCGCTGGGTTTGTGTGCTGCGTCTCTGCAGCGTCTAGGTTCTCCTGTGCGCTCTGAGAGCGAATCATCTTCCTGCGAGCCATCAGCACAACCATGTTCCCGATGTCAGCGATGTACGAGATGGTCCTCAGCGGATCGTCCATCATGGTGTCCTGCCAAGATAAAGACAGTCAGCTTGGTTTTTTTAAGTGCCAATCATTTAATCGAATGTTTTGGGGGGTTACTCCTATAATTACATATAGTAATTCAGTATTCATCCTGGCTTCATATGGTTTTGAAAAATATCAATCATTTAAAAAAAAAAAATTTTAATTACATTTTTAAATGTAACATGTATTTCTTTTTTTTTTTACACGAATATCATGAAAATTATAATTTTGGCCAGTTGCATCACATGGCATTTCACAACGTGAACAAACCTTGCCATGTCATGAAAAGGTAAAGATATTTGATATTTTAGAGAATTATTGATGTTGACATGCGTTCATGATGAGGGTCTGCAGAAGTCCCTCTCTATGACATCACTTCCTGTTTTTTTCTGCATTTTTGTTGAATCACATGACTGGCAAGTCTCAAGCAGTGAAGCAGTGTTTGGTTTTATAAATAAGAATAAAAGATTACTAATCTTACAAACTATAATTTGACTTTTGAGTCTTTTGAATCAATTTATTTGTGCGGCCATGGAGGTATAGCAGGACATGTGTATACCTGACATTTTAACGTAATTCTCCAATGAAAAATGTTGCTGTTTTACTAGATATATATATAATATCTATCTAAATATAAAAAAAAAATATGAATGTTAATTGCAACAATGTTCAAAACATGTTTTTCATTGTGCATTCAATTAAAAAATTAAAACATAACAAAACAAATACAGGTACATATGAGAAAACAAGCATTTTGAAAATAAAACAAAAACAACTGGGGTTATCTATTTTTGCAAATATAAACTACATATATATATATATGATATATTATATATATAACAGTGGGGAAAAAAGTATTTAGTCAGCAACCAATTGTGCAAGTTCTCCCACTTAAAAAGATTTGAGAGGCCTGTAATTTTCATCATAGGGATACCTCAACTATGAGAGACAAAATGAGAAAAAAAATCCAGAAAATCACATTGTAGATTTTTTAGATTTATTTGCTAATTATGGTGGAAAATAAGTATTTGGTCAATAAAAAAATTTCATCTCAATACTTTATATACCCTTTGTTGGAAATGACAGAGGTCAAACGTTTTCTGTAAGTCTTCACAAGTTTTTCACACACTGTTGCTGGTATTTTGGTCCATTCCTCCATGCAGATTTCCTCTAGAGCAGTAATGTTTTGGGGCTGGCGCTGGGCAACACAGATTTTCAACTCACTCCAAAGATTTTCTATGGGGTTGAGAACTGGAGACTGGCTAGGCCACTCCAGCACCTTGAAATGCTTCTTACAAAGCCACACCTTCGTTGCCCGGGCGGTGTGTTTGATCATTGTCATGCTGAAAGACCCAGACACGTTTCATCTTCAATGCCCTTGCTGATGGAAGGAGGTTTTCGCTCAAAATCTCACAATACATGGCCCCATTCATATTTTCGTTTACACGGATCAGTCGTCCTAGTCCCTTTGCAGAAAAACAGCCCCAAAAGCATGATGTTTCAACCCCCATGCTTCAAAGTAGGTATGGTGTTCTTTGGATGCAACTCAGCATTCTTTCTCCAAACACGACAAGTTGAGTTTTTTTGAGTTTTTTTCAAAAAGTTCTATTTTGGTTTCATCTTGAATATGACATATGACATTCTCCCAATCCTCTTCTGGATAATCCAAATGCTCTCTAGCAAACTTCAGACTGGCCTGGACATGTACTGGCTTAAGCAGGGGGACACGTCTGGCAATGCAGTATTTGAGTCCCTGGCGGCGCAATGTGTTACTGATGGTAGCATTTGTTACTTTAGTCCCAGCTCTCTGCAGGCCATTCACTAGGTCCCCCCGTGTGGTTCTGGGATTTTTGCTCACAGTTCTTGTGATAATTTTGACCCCAAAGGGTGAGATCTTGCGTGGAGCCCCAGATCGAGGGAGATTATCAGTGGGTCTTGTATGTCTTCCATTTTCTAATAATTGCCCCACAGTTGATTTCTTCACACCAAGCTGCTTACCTATTGCAGATTCAGTATTCCCAGCCTGGTGCAGGTCTACAATATTGTTTCTGGTGTCCTTTGACAGCTCATTGGTCTTTGCCATGGTGGAGTTTGGAGTGTGACTATTTGAGGTTGTGGACAGGTGTCTTTTATACGGACAACGAGTTCAAACAGATGCCATTAATACAGGTTAACGAGTGGAGGACAGAGGAGCCTCTTAAATGAAGAAGTTACAGGTCTGTGAGAGCCCGAAATCTTGCTTGTTGTAGGTGACAAAATACTTATTTTACCGAGGAATTTACCAATTTATTCTTTAAAAATCATACAATGTGATTTTCAGATTTTTTTTTTTTATTCTGTCTCTCACAGTTGAGGTGTACCTATGATGAAAATTACAGGCCTCTCTCCTCCTTTTTAAGTGGGCGAAAACTTGCACAATGTGTGGATGACTCATACTTTTTGGCACCCTGTATATATCTATATATATATATATATATATCATATATATTATATATATATATATATAAACATACATACAAACCTACTGATATAATCAAAAACCATGTTTGTGTATCTTAAGCTAAAGTACAAAATACGATATTCATATTTGGAAATAGTATTTCAAACAATGAATTGTATTCTTTCTATCAAATTTTCTTCATTATGATATCAGGACACTGGTTTCACCCCAACATTTTTGACTTAATTCTCCAATAAAAATATAAAAATAGATTTGTGTTCAGAAATCTTGAAATGAAAATTGAAATGTAAGAAACATGCAGTAGTGAGTCGCTTTACATGATGTCGGTCAGACGGTCGAAGTGGGCAGTTCTGCATCTACAGTGACAAGCCTGTCCAGCACTAGACATCTGAAGCTGTTCAACAGCAAATTCAAAGTGAGACGAGCATGAAAGTGATTCAAAGAGTGTTGAGCACCTGTGCGTAAGCGCTGAGCACTTTGATCCTCTGCGTCGATATGAAGAGGTCCACTTCTGTGCTGGCCGGCGGCCCACTCTCACTGCCCTGCTGATACTGTAGAGGAAGCCACACAGTTATTCCTCTTAAAATAGCACATCACTTCCTGTACTAGCATATACACTAGTCTCCCATAGAAGAGATGCTGTTAGATTTGAATCCCTTGCTACTTGTAATCATTAAAATGCCTGTCAATAGAAAAAGAACAGCAAAAAATACATAATACTGCAAATACCAAACTTACTTAAGACCCGCATGAATACAGGAACAAATAGCATACCTTATTTCTGATTTTGGCCTGTGTCTGGGCTGTCTGCTCGACAAGGGACAAATAAAAACAGAGAACGGTCAAATAAAGCCTACAAACATAAAAGGGCATGGTGGCCGTCTCAGACACAGCGCGATTGGTTTGGAGATGAAGGATACGCCCAGATGAAATAAAACAGGATCATTTGGCTGAAGGGGAGGGTGGGATGTTGGTATAGTGATAGGCTGAAGCTTTGTGGGAAACACTATCAAAATTTGGGCTGTGATCAGAATGACATCAGCGGCCCCAGAGACTAAACCTGACTCTCAGAATCAACTAACTGTCACTCAGATTTGTTTGTTAGCACATGGATGCTAGATATCCAGAGATGTTTGTGACATGCTTTTCACCCATAGCCTCACATAACCTTAGATGAATCATGATGTTACTGACTGTGTGAGGTGTTGGTGTGTACGTGTTTGAGCACGCTGTAAAATCACAGCAGACAGGGACATCCGTCAGGGACGTCCCTGCTCTATATATACGGGTGTGCTGCTCACCCGGACGCGGCTCATGGCCTCCTGGGCCTGCTGCATGCGGGCGCTCTTCGTGGGCGTCCTCTCTGACAGCAGCTGGGTGGAACCCAGGTAGTTTGCAGCAAATATGATGCCGTCAATCAAGTCCTCAGGGTCACACGGGCCAGGAACTGAGGACACAAGCAGACCATAAATGTAGCAGCACATTAAACCTGTTATTGTGCATTATTTTTAGGTTTCAAATCAGTGAAGCCCTCTGAATGTGTTTGTAATTCTCATTCTTACATGACTCAAAATCTCAGTTCTGGTATCAGTATAATATTTTCAGGGTTTTTTTAATCAGAAAAAAGGCAAAACAACAAATATATTGTGTTTACATTTTTTTTTTTAGCATTGAAAGAATACTTTTTGAATAATGGTAATGAGAATCCAAGGGAAAATGTGCTGGTCGTGAAAATGTATCATATACATGCACATATTTTAAGTTTATAAAATCTCATATTATGTATATAAAAAAAAAAATACTTATATATAAAATAAATCTGTATCTGTTTTTAAATTCATATTTTACTACGTATGTCAAGCATATTTAAAATAGTATTTAAAAATATATGTATTCATTTGGTGTCATTTTGAGTCAATAAACTGGCCATATTTTTGCCAGGATTTGTTGAACACACAAAGTACAATTTGCATAGTTATTATACCTTTAAATCATTTAAATATAGTTGTGAAGATGGATTACAATCTTACAAGATTATTCAGGATAATACATTCCTTATGAATCATAATAACAAGGAATAAATTCCTTATGAATACTTATGAATCATAATAGTCCTAAAAACAAAAATGTTTGCATATATTCAGATATAATATAAAACAACTTTTTAAAGTATATAAAATAATAATTCAAATACTTTTTATTCATAATTTTCCCTAGTAAAAAAGTAATAGATTTACCACAAGCCCATTTATTTAGTTCGATAAGTAGAGTTAAATTATTACCATATTTACAGACATACTGTATCGCTCGAGACTTACTGATGTAAAAATTTAATTAAAGTTAATTTGGAGTACTACTTGTGCACACATGACATTCTTAATATACGTCATTTTGCATGAGAACTGTATGATCTTCAGTCTTTAAATGCAAGATATTTAAAGTAAATCTGAAGTACACTTGCAATAGTTCCACTTTAGCACAAATATACTTCAGTATTTCTATAGTTGGACTTCAGCACTACTTCCACACAATTAAAATATATTAGGTACAAAATTAATTGTTCCAATTTCAGCAGATGTCGTAAATTCAGTTTAAAATACTAATAAGTACAACTGCAGGTTATTTTTATTAAGCACAAAAATATGTAAATGTATTTGTAGTGTACTTAGCATGAAACAAATGTATTTCAAATACATTTTAGTATATTTATTTTTCACTAGGGTATTAATATTTATAAATAATATACCTGGGCATATTTTTGACAAGCATTGTGACAATGTGAGATTTACATGGAACTGAAATCTAAATATATTTGTATAGATGTAAAGATGGCTTACAATGTTACAAGTTTACGCAGGATAATGAATTATTTGACCAGTATAATAAGAGCCTGCTTTCTTTAAACTTACCTTTAACATATGCAGGGAAAGAGGCCAAATTCTTCCTAGTCTGCAAACCAAAAACACAGTATTACTACAATTCACAGTAAAATTGTAAAAAATATGGATAAAGATTACATCATAAATATGTCAACTGCAGTCGAATATGATAATTCACCTCTTCACTCGGCACGCTGGGACTGACGTCTACATCCTGGTCCTGAAGATGAACTCCAGAGGATTCTGCTCCCAAAGGAAGTTCAGCATCTTGAATTCGAGCCTGTAAAAATGAAGGCAACCGCTGCTAGTAAACAATATTAAAATGCTGCATTTTCACCACACTTGTTCTTCTTAAAAATTTCAGTGTAAATGCATGATTTGAATCACTTGATAAGTTGCAGTTTAATCTAATTTACAGTAGAAATTATAAATTGCAAATATAAAATTATATCTAAAATCATATACTGTATTCCATGGTTTCTGTTCCTACTGTACACCTTATGTTGATTAAATAAATTAAGCGACTTTTCCTGTCGTTCATGATTAGTGTATAAAGATATGAATAAGGTTAAGAGTATGATTTTAAAAATTATAGCAATTTCACTCATTTCTAGTAGCTTAAATATTTTTAATAGTGCTGTCAAACCGCTATTAATCGCATCCAAAATAAAAGTTTATGTTTACATAATATATGAGTGTGTACTGTATTTATTTATTATGTATATATAAATACAAACACATGAATGTATATATTTAAGGAAACAAAAAATTATAAAAAAAAAAATACCCAAACACACATTAAATTCTAAAAATACAAACAAAAAAATCCCACAAGCTTAAAACTTAATTTTTACGCCAAAATAAAAGGCCTGTTATATATTAAATATTAGTGCTGTCAAAAGATTAATCGCATCCAAAATAAGTTTTTGTTTACACAATATGTGTGTGATCTGGTTTTATAACCGTAGATCTATATCTATAAATACCAACAAACAATGTACATATTAAGAAATAATATGTTAGTTTATATATAATATATTCTATAATAATTTAAAAAATTATAAGAAAATAATATATAAAGTATATGCAGGTAAAATATTTCCAAAATTATACTTAGGTGTGTGTGTTTAATATACAAAAGAATAAATGTGCACGCACACATACATATTTATGTAACAAAAACCTTATTTTGGCATGCGATTAATCGCGATTATCGTTTACAGCACTATTAAATACTCTTCCGATATAATATTAAAATATAAATAATACTGGAAATATTTCTACCTATATTACTGTATGTGTGTGTACTTATATATGCATAATAAATATACACAGTACACACACATATATTATGTAAATCAAAACTTTTATTTTGGATGCGATTAATCGTTTGACAGCACTAATTTCTACATAAAGATAAGCATAACTCCATGTCTTTTCAAGGCATGGAAATGTAGAAAAATTTGTTTTTTACAAATTGTCCAAGGCTGCAGGAAACCTGTTGAAAATGTTTTTCTTTAGAATATTTGCCTAAAAACTCATTTACTTCATGTCTGTGCTTATAGAATTGAAAAAAAAACTACAAAACCTTTTTTTGCTGTCATTCTGCAAAAATTTCAACTTGTGGCCTATTTAAAATAAACTTTCACATGGAACCTCACCTTAAGGAATTACAGTAATTATGCCGGACAGCTCACTCACCGCATACTGTGGAGAAGACAGCGATAGCTGACATGCAGACTGTGGATGTGAGGGAATCTGAGGCTGTAGCTGAGGATGGTTCTCCTCAACAGGGCTCAAATCCTGTCTCATCACCCACACGGGCTCTGTGATCTTATCAGGTGTGTAGGGCGAGCGCACCGTCTTGGTCTTCACCTCCTCGATAGCATCCTTAATATCCTTGATGGCCAACGAGACAGCATCTCCTGTAGCTCTGCAAGACTCTGTTATCTGATCCTGGGCTGGAGTGGACGACTTGTCAGATCTTTCCACGACTTCTACCTGCAAATCAGGTGAAAGCTGAGCAGTTTCTGAAGTCAGGAGATGAAAGGCTTCTTGAGAAAGGCTAGTCGAGCTTGACGTCTTCCTGACCTGGGCTCTGACTCTCCCTGAGCTTTCGGCTTCATCTCCTGACTGTTCATCGTAGTGGTGCAGCCTGGAGCCCACTGAACTAAGCTGACCGATGTCTTCCTGAGAGTCGCACTCATCCGTGGTCACACTCTGGTTCCTCTCGTGCATTTGAGGTCCCTCAAGGACTGGATTAGGATCTGTTAGGTATGATTCTGTCAGAGAATCTGGGCTTAGTTGTGGGTAAGAATCAGAGCAGGCTTCAGGACTAGAGTCTGAGAGATCCTCTTGATGGTCTTCAACATGGGACAAGGTACTCTCAAACCCTTTATCCTTGTTTGTTTGAGCGTAACCGATGTTAAAATGAGGAGGGTATGAGTTTGGGTCTGAATTGTAGCTTCGAAGAGTCTCAGGGAAGGTTTGTGGAGACTGGAAAAAAGGTTTGTTCATCATCTGGTGAGGAGATGTGGCGAATGGTGGAACGTCTACTCTTAGCGGACTGGTTCTTTTACTTTCAGGATGACTTTTTGAAGCAATCTTAGGAGAAGCATAGTCCTGCTCAGGAGTTTCTTTGAAATAGTCCTTTTCTTGGTTCTCTTTCGCCAGTTCCTCTTCGCCAAATGTTGATTCTTCACTTTGAAACTTCTCCTCAAACTGTTCCATTGAAGACTCTGGATCACGATCAACTTGTGTATTAGATGAATGGGACAGATCTGGACTGTTTCCATCCAGTCTATCAATGATTGGTTCATCCTGAGGAGGAGGAGTCAGCCGTTCTTGGGAGGAATCTTCTGGAGATAATGGCTCTGAAGCTTGCTCTTTTGGAGGAGTTTTGACCACCTCTTCTTCTTCTTTGTGCTGTTGTCTATATCTGGGCTGATGGAGTCTCTCTCCACTTTGATGGTGTCTTGACGCCCCCGGTTTGGGCTGTTGGCCAGCTCTAGTTGATGTATCTCCGCTCTCAGCCCGCCTGCGTTGTGCTTGACTGGGAGTATGCCGCCTACGGTGACGCGGTGGACCTCGGCTAGATCCAGACGTGTGCTGGTTGGCTTGGTGGTGATAGTGTTGATGGTGGTGGCCTTGGCCTTCTGCATCCGGATTGTGAAGCTGGCATGGTCTCCATCTGGGTCGACCTCCCTCTAGAGGCGTCCCATTGGGCTGCTTGCTGCGATGAGGGGGAGGACCTCTGAGACCCGCCTCCTCTGGCTCCTCCCTATGGCTCATGGCTCCGCCCACTCACTGCTCATCGCCTGAATGACAGCCAGAAATCATAAAGGTAGTATATCCAACAATATATATGGGAAAACATGTTATGGGAAGCAGATAAACTGTAAAATGTCCAAAAAAGCATACAGTCAAAGCAAAATTTATTCAGACACCTTCAACATTTCTCACATTATCACAGTTTATTCGCTATAGTTTAGAAAATGGTAATAAAATATGACAAGAACTCAGTTAAACGGTACGGTGTCAGAAAAAATTCATTTTGACAATGTCAGATAACTTTGATAGAAAGATATGTAATGAATTAGGCTGAATAGCTGTCAGCTGTAAAATTTAAGTACACAATTAGATAATACCAATTTAGGTCTACCAATTACCAAGCGTGTACCAACAATAGTGTCTGAATAATTTGTCACAGTTTACTTTATTTTGCTATCCTCAGTTACATAAATTAACTATAGTGTCCTGCACCCACTAATAAAAAAAATATCAAAACATTATATCTGGTGTCTGAATAATTTTTGGTTCGACTGTATTAATATGATGATCTAACAGATATAAATGTAACTATAAATGCACTTAATGTCTAAACAAGCTATGTGACTCTTATATGTGTCTGTGTAATGACAGAGTAACACATTGCATTTGTGTTTCTGCGCAGAGACGTGGTTTATGGCAGTGGCGCTGTCACAGATGGCCTCACCGTGGGCAGCCCTCATGCTGTATACTCCACCGGTCCTGGAGTTCAGCAGATTCATCTGTCAAACCTCCCATAAAACCCAAAGCAGGGGGCTTAACTCACTATTTAAACAGAGATCTTCACTTTCACCATGCAACCTCTTTGTATTGTTTACAACTGAAAGTATGCATGCATATTAGAGTCACTCTGCAGTTCCGGTGGCAGGTGGTGCCAATCACTTTCTGATGGCAAAAAGTGAAACTACAATATACACTAATACAAAAAAATTTATTCAATTTGTCAGTGATACCAGCCAGAGGTAAATGTATTTTGATTATTATTATTATTATTTTACATTCTATTTAGTACAACTGTGTATGAAATGACAAAGAATATCAATTTAACAATGTTAATGTAAATAATAGTACAAACAATACTATAATAAAATTAAATCACAGCGGGTACAGTAAAGCACAGTAGGTTTAATGAACATGAGTTTCATTGAATGCAAGTCCTGCTTCGATTGTAAAATTCTGTTGTGGTTAAAAAAACAAAACTTGACAGCTGTGGCTAGAAAGTCACCGTTATGGGGCAAGGTTTGGTGCCTGTATATTTTACAGTTCATATCTGATATCAGTAAGCCTTACCTTAAAATAGACTGAACTACACTGTAAAAAAAATTCCGTAAAATTTATGGTAAAAAACCGGCAGCTGTGGTTGCCGGAATTTTACCGTAAAAAATACGGTAGCAACGTTTTAGGTTTTAACTTAAATTTACAGTTAAATACCGTATTTTCATTAACTGATATAATGTTAATATACCAACCTACTGAAGCACTAAAATCTGTTTTGTACCTTTGTAATACACTGATAACCACCAAATGCAGGAGGTGAAAATCACAAGATGATCCAAAGCCCATCACAAGCAGCTTTTAAAAAAATAACATATATAGAAGGTGCACAGTGTCATTCACACAAACACTAAACACCATCACGGTAACACATGAAACTGAAATAATGCAATAAACATTTATTTAACAACATTAGGTGTAAAACACAACCCTAATATACAAAACTGATAAGAAAAAAACTAAGAAGAAACATAGTTATTTCAACAAAAAAACATCAAATTTGAAATGTAACGCAGGGAATTCTGGGAATGTCAATTTACGGTTATTCACTGTAAATTATGCGGTCTTTTTCACTTCCAAAAACTGTGTATTACCGTAAAATTACATGTAACGTCCAATACAGTTTTTCACCGTATATAATAGGAGAATTTACCGTTAACCATTTAACAGGTTTTTACTGTAGCATTTTTACAGTCTTTTACCGTTAAATTCACGGTCATTTTTTACAGTGTAGGCTACCTCAACAATACAGGTGGGTAAAACAAAAGGCCACGTTTGAATTCAAATGAACCAAAACTGACCTTGAACCATAGCTAATAAATAAACGTAAAAATAAAGATGACAGAAGGATGAATTAAACAATTGAAATGTAAAACAAAACACCATAAACGAAACGTAAATATAAAATATCATCAAATGTGATGCATCAGGTGAGGAATTTTGGAAACCTTTCACTAATATCACTGTAAATTATAAGGTAGCCTGTATTTTGTTTACAATATTTTAAAATACATGTACATCTTGCTGAATGTATAGATATTCATCATAAATTAAAAGGGTGTTTTTTCCCCCAATAGCAGTGAATAGTAACATAAGATTACATATAATGTTCAGTCAAATCTATCATTATTGTTTCACTGCATATATGTTCAAAAAACAGGTAGGCATTTTTACATCAGCATTACAAACATTTAGCCTCTTACTCCTCTTAATATCAGAGAAATCCTCATTGCTTGTATTGTATCTGACCAGTGACTATTGAGGATGTATGTATTCACTGCTGCAGTCACGTACAGGTAGACACACACCGCTAACCATCTGCACATCTCGGCGCCTCGAACATTAACAACTACTCGCATCTTCAATTAAACACAATACAACGCCAAAATGTGATGTACCGGTGCAATCTGGAAACTTTCCCCCGGTGATATAAGTTAAAAGCGTGTTATTAGGTACCGTAAGGGGCCTGCGCAGAGGCACACACATCCCTCTCCAGCGAGTTCATCAGCAGGTGCAGCTCCTGAAGCACGACACAAAACAGCTGCGCACAGCTTCAGCGTTACACTCACCTGTCATGAACACAAGCGAGGAAGAAGAGCTCTTCTTCATCACGTTCTTATCAACGCACTGGGATTAAGCGGCGGCTCTCAGACCCCTCCTTCGGCACACAGAGCGGATTACACGGCAGTAAATACCCTCCCTGCCCCCAAACCATCCCGCAACGCATCACTCCATCTGTCTTGTGCTTTAGAGTCAGTGACACTCCCTTTGCACATATTAATACGTTCAGAGGTTATTTTCTCTGTAAGAGCTCCAGACTCAGAATGTAATCTTGGGATGTGCGCACTGTTCATCACACTGAGAGACAAACTCAATTAAACCAAGTCAGACTATATTCGGTTGGTCGCTTCGTTTTTATTTCAGTCGCGTCGCGCTGGGTAGCCCCGCCCACAGTGAAAGCTTATTGGTCCAAATAGTAATAATTATTGCTGTCAAACGATTAATCGCGATTAATCGCATCCAAAATAAAAGTGTTTTTTTTACATAATATATGTGTGTGTACTGTGTATATTTATTATGTATCTATAAATACACACACATGCAGCATTATTTTGAAAACATTTTTATGTATTTATTATATAATAATATAGAAATATATATTTATACATAAACTTAACATTATTTTTCTTAAATATATACATGCATGTGTTTTGTATTTATATATACATAATAAATATGAACAGTGCACACACATATGTGACCAAGGACCACAAAACCAGTCATAATGGTCAATTTCTCGAAATTGAGATTTATACATCATCTGGAAGCTGAATAAATAAGCTTTCAATTGAGGTATGGTTTGTTAGGATAGGACAATATTTGAAAATCTGAAATCTGAAGAAAAATGCTTTAAAGTGTTAAAATGAAGTTCTTAGCAATGTATATTACTAATCAAATATTAAGTTTTGATTTATTTACGGTAGGAAATTTACAAAATGTTTTCATGGAACATGATCTTTACTTATATCCTAATGATTTTTGCCATAGAAGAGAAATGTATAATTTTGACCCATACAATATATTATTGGCTATTGCTACAAATATACCCCAGCGACTTAAGACTGCTTTTGTGCTCCAGGGTCACATATAATATGTAATCAAAAACTTTATTGGATGCGATCCTCGTTGATCAGCACTAATAAATATGTGAATATGTAAAACACACGATTATTTATAAATTGAGTAAAGAAAAAATGTCAGTTTATATAAAGTATCTAAATATAAATGTATATTAAACCAATAAATTCATATACATATATTTATTTTTAATGATGTTTTATTCAAAAATGTAGTCTATCGCTTTGCATAATGATTTAAATAAACCTCAAAATACTAACAAGGCATCTATATATGCCCATGTATGCTATTCTGGGAAAGCCTATAAATAATGCCTAAATGTCAGAAAGCAGCAGTATTGAGACCCTTTGGGAACATGCACATCCTTAAATCAATACATGTTTGATAACAATATTATAACAATAATCATAATAATTCTAAATATTTGTTTTCTGTATTTATTCCGTATTTATTTTCTGTCACACAAAGGCTCGTTCTTGTTTTTGTTTAGTATATGGGTTACACTTTTATTTCGATAGTCCACTTTAGACATTCTATTAACTATAAGTAACTTTGTAACTACATGTCAACTACATGTCAACTAATTCTCATTAATTTGCAACTACACGTCTACTAACTCTCAGAGTAGACTGTTAGGGTAGGTTTAGGGTTAGTAGAATAAGTTGACAAAGAAAGTGTCAGAAGATATTAAGCAGACAGTCTACTAATACTCTACTAACTGCTAGTTGACATGTAGTTGCAAAGTTACTTACTGTTAATAGAATGTCTAAAGTGGACTATCGAAATAAAGTGCTACCAGTATATTTTGTATATATCTTTTTAAAAATAGCTTACTCTCTGATATTTTTCTTCAGATATAGCTGCTTTTATAGCCATACTAGCTTCACATGAAGATATGGTTTGCATGAGGAACACAGATAAGTTTGGTTTTCTTTATCATTTACAGTATTTACTTTATTTGACCACAAGTTCAACTCGCACTATTAAAAACACCTGCCTGTTAGCCACGACAGGTCTTGTTACGCTAAAGAGCGTACATTTGCTCAGGTATTTGCTCAAGTATAATGTATCAATAATGTGTATGCAAAGGGAGGAACACAAAACCGGACCTAATTTGAAACAAATGTCAATTCTGAAATCAGCGATTGCATATTCAGTTTAGTTCCCGGGACTCCCCTGGGGAACTACTTCTTCATGTGGTCAAGAATCCAGCCCTTCCCAATGAGTTCAGACCCAGCATCAGCCTCCTCTGGCCCAGTGTCACATTCTACACGCATTACATATTGATATCATCTTACCAAACATTGTCCGTTGACCACATTGTGTGACTTCAGCCTGTAATCATTTATGATAGCACATAACATCCAACGGTGTGACTTCATCCCCTAATTGTTTAAGAGTGTGTGCATGATTTTTCGAACAACCTAGTATGAGAGCCTGTTCTAGTACTCCCCCAAAACAAAATCAAGTCTTTGTAAAAGAGCATAAGAGGACCCCTTTAAGGCATTCTTTTTCTAAGAGAAACTCCGTTCATCAAAAGCTGAGGAAGACAAGGTGTTAAATACTTTGAGAAAAGTTTGAAGACATATAGATTGTGGGATAGCTTTGATGATGTTATTATACTGTTTTCTGTCAAATAAATCAAATTTGGAACAAAAAGTTTCAAAAGACATAGCTCCGGTATTATCTCATATTTGCATCACAGACCATATTCCTTTCTCCCAACAATTTTTGTAGAATAGTGATTTGTTCCTAAATACACCATATCTACAATTCCATAAAGGGACATTATGGGGACTGACATTATGCTTATAGATCATTTCCCAGTAAAGTAAAATGTTGATGAAACACTGATAACCTAACAGGGAGTTTTTAAAGGTCATAATCACATCTAAGAAAAAAAATGTATACCTCCTAATTTCATAAATATTTGGCTGGGGATATGAAACCAAAAACTATTTTCATTTTCAAAAAGGGTCTTAGCCAATGTGTTTTAATACAGTATTCAATGTCAAGGGCTTTTAGTCCTCCTTCTTCATATTCTTTGACCAACATTCATTTTCTAATGTAGTGTGTTTTTCTTTTCCAGATACAATTCAAGTTAGCTTGGTTTATAGCTTTTATTGCATTTAACATGGCGAATACTTTGACAATCAGACTTTATACATATACACTTAGGACTTTGCCTGCAATATACATAATTAAAATAATTTTACAGAAAACTATTATGAGTACAGTTTTTAAGCTCATGAAGTGTACACAATTCAAATCACAAAAACACAATTTATTACTTAATGTGAAAATACTACTAGAAATAATGCTGCCAAAAAAAAGTGAGTGGCTATGTTATAATAGGCTTTATCACTTCTGGTGTCAAAGTTGACAGAATATCTATGTCTCATAGGAACTTAAGTAAAACGCAGATGTGCTCACATCACCAACAAATGTTTCAGAACCAGAACACACAGTTCTTACTGGATCCTTGCCTGAATAAAGCGAGACACAAGAGATATTTTGCTGCTCCAGATGGCACAGTGCCATAGAGTTACAACCCTCTGTCTGATTTCAAGACGTTACACAAATTTGAAGAGAGAAAAGAAAGATCTGCTTCATATGGATCTGATCTAAATATCCAGCTGATGAAAGTGATATTGATGCTATGGATTAGCGATATGAGAGTGTGTTTAGCGGTGAAGTGGTAAGGGACGGTAACCTCTGAAACTGGTCAGCATTACTGAAACCCTCTCCTAATTCCCTCCCTTTTTCTTCTCCAGCAGCCCCCAGACAGAAGGATCACATCTGAGCTTCGGTTATACGCTGCCAGCTTGAAAGAAGAACAAGATGAGAGAATGAAGTCTAGATCTCTAGTTCCAGTGCTAAACCAGGTCTAATTTGATTGATTGGTTGCAGGACAAAACGTAGAAGAGAAGATGCTTCCTTTCTATATTCTGAGCTTGATTGGTGAGGACTCATTGCAGTTAAGTTGTCTGTGTAGATCATTGCATATGCATAAGTGTGTGTTTCTGCTCGTTTCTCTCAGTGACAGCTAAAGCAGAGCTTCTGCCAGGCTCCTGCAGCTTTCAGGACAGCATATGTGACTATATGTCTGACCCCGACTTTCTCAGCTGGACCCTCAACCCTTCCGGTGAGTTCCAGTAGCCTGTCAATGAATGCATTGCTTTTGAATCATTTGATGCCAAGGTCACCATTAAATGAGTGGATGTCAGAAAACAGATTTTATTCACTTAATAGGAAGAAAAAAACAACAACATAAAAATGCAATTTTAATGCACATCTTCTGTAATGAATATGGTTTTAATTCAATTTTGCTTCAGTATATTTTTGGGTGGCATAAAGTCAAAAATGTTATCATAGTGCATCTGTCCTGATATCATAATGAAGATGGTATTGAGTAGTTTAGCATAATTTTTTTTATTATTATTTCTCAGGAAATATATACTGTAGGCAGGCAGTGAAGCAGTTTATGTTAAAATTCTATGAACATTTGAAAAACATTTGCCTCCAAAATCAGTGACAAAAAAAAGTAATGTGGTGCAACCAATGTGCAGAAACTTGTGATGACAAGACAAGGTTAGTGCAGATTGTAAGATGTCATGTGGTACAACCCTACCTTATTGTTATGTTATGTTATATATGTGACCCTGGGCCACAAAACCAGTCATAAGGTTCCAATTAAATTTCGAAATTTAGATTTATACATCATCTGAATGCTGAATAAATGAGCTTTCCATTGATTTGTGGTTTGTTAGGATAGGACGATATTTGGGTGAGATACAACTATTTGAAAATTTGAAATCTGAGGTTGCAAAAAAATCTAAATACTGAAAAAAAATCGCCTTTAAAGTTGTCCAAATGAAGTCTTAGCAATGCATATTACAAATCAAAAAATATAGTTTTTATATATTTACGGTAGGAAAATTACAAAATATCTTCATGGAAGATGATCTTTACTTATATCCTTCAATGAAATGTATGGCATAAAAAAAATCGTAAAATTTAGCCCCATACAATGGGAGTATAGTTTGGCTATTGCTAGCAAATCTACCACCAGCGACTTAAACCTGCGCTTTGTTGATGCTCCAGGGTCACCGTATAATTAATAATCAGTGTATAGTTCATAGCGAAACGGCACTATTTACTTACAGGTATTTGTGAAAAGTGTAGTTTGTGAAAGTAATGTAGTGGAATAAGCAACTAAAGTTACCGAATGTTCTAGAGTTTGATAGTATTCAAGGTGTAATAAAAAGGTAGGGTTAATTTACGGTTGTTCTGATGATTGCCCCATAATTCAACAAAAATTTGTGTAGAGTGTTTTTTAAAGAGTTTTTAGAATTTATAAAAACCAAAAAAAAGTGAAATTGATAAGGTTTTGTGAAAAACCCTAACGTGCAGTCAGTTGCAGTGCGTAACAAAACACTGCATTTCTAAGGGCGACCTGACCATTGTTTTCAACACTAATGTTGTATTTAATTTTAGAGTTTTCTGCATTTTAGCGTTATCTCATCTTATTGTCCAGTTGTCCATTATAAGGTTATTTACATTATGGTAACTAGCAAATGGGCCATGTTAAGGAATAGACGTATTTTCAGGTTATTTTGCATTATTGTGGGTACTCAGGGACTGAAAAGGAGACATTTTGACGAATCTTATGTGTTCAGGGACTCTTTTCAACATACATGAAGGAATCCCAGTTACGATCAGATAGCGAGGGGACACACACAATCTGGGCTTTACGCATCTATGAGAGGGGGTGGAAATGGATATACAGGGAACATAATATCTTTAGAACGAGTTTGGAACAGGGAACACTGTGGAGGGAGGGTGTAGAGGTGTAACAAACAGATATGTATTTATTTGGAGGGAACAAGGAAGGTGTGGGGCCCGTTAAGGGACAACTTGTACTGCAAAGGCGTGGTGTTTAAGTCAGTGTGTTCACACGGGGGTGTTGTAGTTCTGTATGCAAAGTTGCACCGTACATGCGCAAGGACAAGTTGAATATTTTCAGGGGGTAAAGAAAGCAAGTGTAGGACGCTGGACGAATGCGGGAAAATCGAGACAAGCCACAATAAACTGATTGCAGAACATGGTGTTTGGGAACGCATAGTCCAAATACAAACCAACCATACTGAAGGGGAAAAGGGGGGGGTAAAAAAGCCTTGGCCACAAGTGATTCAAGGAGCATCTTAGATAGTGAATAGCACTTAATGTGGGTGATGTACTCTCGTGTCTGATCATAACTTGGCAACGAAATCGCAATGTACACAACGCACAGGATAAATTGTGCTTTTGTGGGGTGTTGACTATCGAAAGCAGCAGGAAATTAACCAGTGTAAGAATGGAAAAGTACAGAGGAGTGATGATAAGACCTGGAGGTAAGGTCGCGCGTGAGTGCCTAGGGTTGATGTTATATGGCAAGTCGTACAGCACCAAGAGGTAGCAGTTTGTAAGGCACTCAGTCCAATGAAATACAAGAATTTTATACAATGCATCTGGTCACTGCTAAAGAAACACATTTGGGCGTCTGGCCTTCCCGGCCTGCAGACGCACAAAACTCTGTGCGCATAGAAGGTATGTTTGTGTGGTCCGAAATTCTGCTATTCACGTCCAGGACACTTCATCACCGCGAAAGTCAGTCCGGACGGAGTCACGCGCGGGGGTGACTAAGGCGCTCTCGTTGGGTCCAGATGTGGAGCAACAGGACTGGAGCTGTTTCAGGATGGTCTATCAGGTCACAGGGAGCGCCTCCCTGCAGGTGCAGAAGCGCACAGACGGAGAGAGCTTCGATCAGGTGCTCTGGACGACCCAAAGCCCGTCCGAGAGCTGGCTCATCGCCAGCATTGACCTACAGAACTCCACCGAAACGTTCAAGGTGAGAACTATTTATGCAGTCTGGATTTGCTGATGTGTGTAATGTTAACATGTTATCATGTGACTCCAATGACAAGTTTGTTCTACATCTGTAGATCGTCATTGAAGGCAAACTAGGAGAAGAAAAAGGCAGCAGTGTGTCCATCTTTGAGATCAAGATCTCTGATAAATACTGTATAGGTTAGTGCTCGGGTAACTTGGGCCAAACACCCAGAACAGCTCAGCAGCCTTTCACTTTGTTTGTTTCTTTGTAACACTAATAATGGCATGCCAAATTCAGGGCCAGCCACATGAAAAGAACTGTTAACCACAGAAAACTAAATCGCTGTTCTTTCCCAACAATGTTTGGTTAGCTATTCCTAGGAACCAGCCTGTGTGCACATTCCTGAGGGAAAGAAAATCTGTTAAATGAACCCAGATTTCTGGTTTTCAGTTTTTATGCTCGTCAGAATTTTGCCCAAATGTTATTGGCATTAAGCGGCTTGTAGAGATAGAGAGTTTCAAAAGTAGTGATTTTGATGCAAGCTCATTTTTTCTGATCATGTGACCTCAAAGAGTGTGACTTTGAAGCAGACCATCTGTGTGGCTACACTAACGAGTGGAACAGAGATATGAACTGGCATGTGGGAAGATCAGATGATACTGCTCTGAACGATGGAACAGGTTAGTCTGATCAGCACCTGCTTTGTGATATAATCCAATATGATATGAAAAAAAAGATTTAGCACAAATCTTATAAGACATGAAAGATCTTCTGTAATTTTATTATCGTGTACAATAAAAATACAGAAAAAATGTTATACATTGTGCATTTCATATTAAAATATTTTGTTTATATACTGTAATGTATGTATGTATAGATATATAATATATATTATATATATATGTGTTTTCCCCTGCCATTACATAGGGTGGCGGGGGTCCAGTTAATTTTATTTAATTATATTTTCTCTATAGCGTCAGATCACAACAGAAGTCATTTAAAGTTACCTTTACGATAGAACAGGTCTATACCTTGTTCTTTTTTTAAACAAACTAAAAAGCCTTGGTATTTATCTTATTTACACGACGGCATGTCATTTGTAAATATTAAGCCGCAAAACGACTATTTGCAGTGATTTCAGCTTCTGTCGTCTCACTACATGAGGATATAAATACATGAACAACATCTCCAGAACTGCTCTGAGAGTCACTTCATCAGCATTTGACCGTTTCATTCTGATTAAAACTACCCCCCCCCCCCCCCCTCCATATCATATCACATACACAGCAACTGTAATTTCTTCACGGCAACCCGTCAAAATAAACGTTTGGTTTAACTTGAAGGCATTGCGGCACAGAAATATATTACTATTGTTCAGTAGACTGTACGTAATAGGCTGCTACTACTAAAATTATTAAAACCTTATTTTTAAGGAATAATCATACAATATTTCTTCAATGTTTTAATTGTAATATTAAATGACCTTTTATTTTCCAAAAAATTTAATTTGTTTAATTTTCATTACTTAAATGATAGATTAAATGAATGTTTTATGCCTTAATAATGTAAATACACAACACAGAATTTCTGCGCAAAAAAATCATAAGGCTATTGTAAATACACAACTTCTGTTTTCAAATTAAGTTAGACATGCTAAAACTTGGTAACACTAAAACATAGCGGTTTGAAAAATAAAAACATTTACTAGGGCCCTAATCATTACATTTTTGCTAAACTTTTAATAAATTGATGTTAAATAGTTTGTTTCATTATTTTAATTAATTAGACATGCTTTTTGATTAATACAATTTAATTTAACCATTAAAAGAGTCCAGAAAAACCAACCGGAACCTGAACTATTTTTTTTTTATGTTATAAATATGAAACTATTATCATCCTATATTATATCTTGTTGCAAATACAAAATGTTTGTAATTATGCCTTCAAAAATCTTTACATGAAGATTTTTTTACATTATTTTGCATATATATATAATACCTGTACATTATTATTAATAAATATTCATATATAGAAATACTAATACCAAAATCTACAATTTTTATGTTTAAATTTCATACATATTACAAGTATTTTATCATTATAATTTTATACAATTACAATATATAAAATGTTCCATAACGCAATTTCAACAATCGGAATACTAATTTTTTAAATATTTATTTGTATATAATGTATCTGCATTGGTAAACATAATATAGTTAATATCATATATAAAATACATAAAACAGTCATACAATGTATAAATGTATGTGATAATAATATGAGACATTATGCACATCCAAATTTACAAAAAAAAGTATGTTATTGTTATATGTAAAACATATATAAATATTTAAAAATATATAATTGCAAACACGTTCTACATTTATTTTTTATATATGATAAATAATAATCATTTACAAAAAAAGCATGTTTTATGATGCAAAAAATATCTAAAAAAAAAACATTTTATGACAACAAATAAATATTTTAATATCACGTAATTTTGACAACATTATTGCATGCTTCAGCCAGTCAAATATGAGCAAGCGCCCACTTCTGTTTATACTGTCCTGTTATGTTAAAATCTAGTGTTTTTTATAAAGCCATGGCTGAACAGATTCTGTCAGTGATGCCCTTTCATTGATTCTCACAGGTCAGTACATGTTTGTGGACTCTACTGACACTAAAAGCTTCCAGGAGGTGGCCAAGCTGGTGTCTCCGATGACCACAGTGCCCATGTCGGGCTGCTTGAGCTTCCAGTACCAGCAGTATCACGCCGAGGACCATCTGTTCACCCTCTTCAGCAGGGATCAGGCCGGACAGTATCAGGAGCTGTGGAGAGCCGATCTACCGGAGAACAACAACGTGAACTGGAGTCCAGAAACTAGAGTCTGGATACCTGTGCAGGTGGACCTCAAAGCTCCATATCCAATAGAGGTAAGGACTGACCACCACAAATAAATATCTATTTCAGATACAACCCTACAAGGCACATAAAACTAGCTCTGATAGGCTGTTTTACATACCGGGCAAACAGTCTCTTCCTGTTGAAGTGTGGAGTTCTTGGCCAGAGTAAGCTGCCAGCTGGTAAATATAGACCAGACTGTGTCTGACGGTGTTAGGCAAAAATCTGCAACACTAGGAGCACAAAAAAAGTGTTTTTGTTCTTTTATACACGCTGTACATCAGGGCTGTCCAGTCCTGGTCCTGGAGGGCCATTGTCAATTACCGCATCTGAACTAAAGGTCTTCAGGATTAATTGTCCAGGCAGGGATGCTGGGACAAGTTAAGCTAAACTCTGCAGGACGCTGGCCCTCCAGGACGAGGACTGAACACCCCTGCTGTGCCTGAAGAACGTCACAAGAGAAAAATCTGTGTTTTGAAGAAAGTACCAAGCTAACACACTGTTCTAATAACGTTTCACACGTGTTTTTCTTGGTTATACGAATGTTAAGGGAACATTTCGTTTTATAATTTTGCATATGTTGTGGAAACGTTAATTTTGAATATTCACTGAATGTTCTGAAAGTCACATTTATAAAATGTTAGATGAATGTCCGTGAACGTTTTTTTTTGCTAAGTTGAGAGAACATTATTAAAGAGTAACATTATAAACAAATGGATAAATGAATGTTCTATTAACATTCTGTTATCATTCTATTAATGCTACTCGATATCGTTCCAGAACATCAGCCAGAGTTCTGATAATGTTCTCTATTAGCTGGGTAGATTTCAGTCTGCAGTTCTTGTATTGTCTGCTTGTTGCATCCAGATTACATGTAAAACTGTAAGCACTGTGTGTGTGTGTATTGTACAAGATGGTGTTTGAGGTGGCGTTCAACGGTCCACATGGAGGATACGTGATTCTTGATGAGATTTCCTTCTCTCCAGAGTTCTGTAATGCAGGCACAGGTATGTTTGAACAGCTCAAGCCGCCTCAAAGCTCATAACCAATTCCTGTGTGATCAATTCAAAATATGTGTTTTCACAGAGCCAACGTTTGATCCATCTGTTGCGAACTGTGACTTTGAGTCAGGATATTGTCGGTATGTCCAGACACAGATAGACAGTTCACTGTGGAGGAGAGTGTCTATCAGACCCAACATCTACACCACCGGAGACCATACGACAGGAGCAGGTACAGCTGGATGCAATGTACACTACCATTCAGAAGTCTGGGGTCAGTAAGGGGTTTTAAGAAATTAATACTTTCATTCAGGAAGAATGCAATAAATCAAATGTCACAGTAAAGGCTTTTATAATGTTACAAAAGAATTGTACTTTAAATAAATGATGTTCTTCTAAACTTTCTATTCGTCAAAGGATCATGAAATCATCATAGTTTCCAAAAAAAATCAACATAATAATAATAAGCAGAAATGTTTCTTGAGAAGCAAATATTAGCATATTGGAATGATTTCTGAAGAATCATGTGACACTGAAGACTGGAGTAATGATGCTGAAAATTCATTTATAAATAAGAGCAGAAAAGACTTTAAAATGTTTAAAAATTCTACCGACCCCAAAGTTTTACACAGTAGAGTATAAACATATTACTGATTAATAGCCTACATTTGTTGAAGCATGAAATGGTTAAAAATCGTTGTTCTTTCTGAACAGGATCCTTCTTGTTGGCAAACTCTCGCTTCAGTTTACAGTCTGGATACGTCAGCCGTTTGTTCGGCCCGCCGATGCCAGGCAATCAGAAATACTGCCTGAAGTTCTTCTACTCCCTGCGAGGCCTCAGTGGAACAGACCAAGTGTTGTCGGCGTATCTGTATTACAGCGACGGTTCTAAACAAGAACAAATATGGACCCAGAATTATAAGATAAGAAATGTCTGGATTGCAGTTGAACTGACCATTCAAAGTCAGAAAAATGCTCAGGTAAGATGGTTTTATTATTTGTGACCCTGCAGCACAAAACCAGTCTTAAGTCGCTGGGGTATATTTGTAGCAATAACCAAAAATACATTGTTTGGGTCAAAATAATTGATTTTTCTTTTATGCCAAAAATCATTAGGATACTAAGTAAAGATCATGTTTCATGAAGATATTTAGTAAATTTCCTACCGTAAATATATCAAAACTTCATTTTTGATTAGTAATATGCATTGCTAAGAACTTCATTTGGACAACTTTAAAGGGGATTTTCTCAATATTTAGATTTTTTTCAAATAGTTGTATCTCGGCCAAATATTGTCATATCCTAACAAACCATACATCAATGGAAAGCTTATTCATCTTTCAGATGATGTATACATCTCAATATAAAGTGGTGCATTGAAGTCCTCCTGGGAAGTTCATATTTACGTATTTACATTATAATTCTAACCATTAAAACTTTGCCTGCCATACCTTTGCTTACCAACAGCATGTGGCAAATCATGGTTTACAGCTGTAAACTGAAGTCTATTGGCCGTCTCAGTTTCAAAAGGAAATTTCACAGACTGAGACTCTACTCTCAGATGACTTCCATTTATCTGGACATAATCCTGGCCTGCTGCTCTCACATCTGTTAGCAAGACATGGGTTTATGTATCACATGACTTTTATTACAGTAAGGTCCAGATTTAGAGAAATAAATGTTTATAACATCTGGAAATATAAGACGGTCTGAGGATCATTCATACTTTAAATCCACAGAACCATACATGAGTTTTACTTTTTAAAATATTACAGTATACACTGACTTTCTTTTCTGATCTGTCATTAAGTTAGCATGAGAAAGCCAAGCTTTAAGCTTCTTCTTCTTAGACAAAATTTGGACTGTATCTACTCCTTGCAAGCTACAACCATCAGACCTTGACACTGTTCTACTTATGCTATATCTTTTCTAACTGATCAGACTTATGATTTTCATTAAACGGATGATGAAAACTACGAAAAATCCCATAGACTTTTATTGAGGTAGTCAAAACGTCTGTACAGTAATATGTAGCCTATACAGTGTTTAAGCTGGAAAACATAGGAAAACATGCTCATGCTAGCAACATGCTAAACTTACTAAAACATGCTTATCATGCTAGAAATGTACTAGCAACATGTTAATCGCGTCAAAAACATGCTATCCACATGCTAGCACCATTCTAATCATGCTGGCAACATGATAAACTTGCTAGAAACATGCTTATCATGCTAGAGGCACGTTAAACTTGCTAGAAACATGCTTATCCTCTAAAAAACCGTAAACCAGCAAAGGACAGCTTAAACCAGCAAAGGACAGCTTAAACCAGCAAAAGGACCAGCATAAACCAGCAAAAGGACCAGCATAAACCAGGCAAAGGACCAGCATAAACCAGCAAAAGGACCAGCATAAACCAGCAAAAGTTTACAGCATAAACCAGCAAAGACCAGCATAAACCAGCAAAGGACCAGCATAAACCAGCAAAGGACCAGCATAAACCAGCAAAAGGACCAGCATAAACCAGCAAAGGACCAGCTTAAACCAGCAAAAGGACCAGCATAAACCAGCAAAGGACCAGCATAAACCAGCAAAGGACCAGCATAAACCAGCAAAGGACCAGTTTAAACCAGCAAAGGACCAGCATAAACCAGCATCTCAGCGTCAAAACATACCTAACCAGCATATGCTGTTTTTTTCAACAGGGATGTGCTAGAACACCTATCTAATCTAAACTTTTCAACTACAACCTTTTACAGCTGTTTCAAACTTTCAGGCTAGGCTTTCTCAAGCCAACTTTAAAGTTTGCTCACAAACTTTACTCATCTAATTTTATGTTGATCTTCATGATGTGATTTTTCTCCATCTGGGCGATGAAGGTGGTTTTCATCAGCACATGCAAAAATATTTGGAGTTGTGGCTCTGTGGGTCTCGATGACATTAAAGTCACGCTTGGTGACTGTGCACTGTTAGGTAAACATGCTTCATTTATTACAAAACTCTGTGCATGTGAATCTTCATGGTGAATCTTACAGTTTGTTCCTTAATATTTTTGTTTACTGCAAGCAGAAACAAGCTCTGTCTGTTACAGCATCCTCTGTATCAGCCCCGTCTCACTGTGACTTTGAGGCTGGTCTGTGTGGATTCACTCAGGATAAAGAAGGAGACTCAGGAGACTGGATGCTGGCCAGAGGACCCACACCCACATCCTTCACAGGGCCCAGAGGAGACCACACCACCGGAGAGGGTGAGCTTAAACCCTTCCCAAAAACTCTTAAATCACTCTTAACTCGTGTTATTAACTTATCATTGTGAATAATGTAACATTTACCAGTGTAACTATTGATTACCACAGACTGTGATATTGATCATTTTGACTCGGGTCATAAAAATTGTGTTTACTCTATTCCTTTTGCAATAGAAGTCTATGGGGCAAAACATTTTGAAGGGAGGAAAAACTGTACATTCGTATAAATTATTATATTTGTCTTCATAAAAATGTGTTATTTGAGCTGTCAAGTTGTTTAAATCATCCTTTTGGGGAGGGACTACTTTTCTATCAAGTCATGTGAAAAGTTACCAGGCATCCCGGCTTTACCTGGTCATGACAAGAGTTTAAAAGTTGCATGTCCATGGCTTTATCCTTGTAGCTAAGTACACTTTAGCATACTTTTAAAATGGAAGTAATATATGAAAATTAACCATGGTTTTATTATAGTAAGTGTAGTAACAATGGTTTCTTGGCATTTTGAATACCATTTGTAGGCTATAACCACAATTTTATTACAAATACCATGGTTAAACTATGGTTAAGCAAAACCATGATTAATTTGTGGTTATCATAGTTTAACTATAGTAACCATGTTTTTTTTTGGTTTTATTTGTAGTAATGGTTAATTTTCATAAAGGATTGCAGTTGTATATTTAAGTACTGAGTAATATTAATTAACATTAGGCTTAGGATTAGGGTTTGGTTTAGGGTTATAGATGCATGTAATTATGCATAAATTACTGTTACACTTATCTACATCCTGTATAGTCAGGTTCATATATTTGGACACAGGCACAATTTTTACTGCTGACCAAAACATATTCAAGTTACAGTTATATAATGAATATGGGCTTAAAGTGAGCTCCGAGCTTTAATTTGAGGGTAGTCTCATCTCAATTGGAGGGAAGGTTATGGAATTACAGCTCTTTAATATGTACCACCCCCTCACACGATTTAACACCCTTAAGTAATTGGACAATTGACAAAAAAAAATCAATTTCGTGGACAGATGTGGGCTATTCTTTCATTATTTCTACATCAATTAAGCAGGTAAAAGGTCTAAGTGTGCCGTTTGCATTTGGAAGCTGTTGCTGTGAACCCACATCATGCGGTCAAAGGATCTCTCCATACAAGTGAAACAGACAAATCCCAG
The DNA here is from genome assembly GCA_018155175.1 of Sinocyclocheilus anophthalmus. Classification (NCBI taxonomy): domain Eukaryota; kingdom Metazoa; phylum Chordata; class Actinopteri; order Cypriniformes; family Cyprinidae; genus Sinocyclocheilus; species Sinocyclocheilus anophthalmus. The sequence continues at coordinate 48,684 of JADLZN010009711.1, read as the reverse complement.
ATAGATAAGCAGGAACATTAGAAGTGGCCAAATCAACAGTTTGGTACATTCTGAGAAACAAGAACACACTGGTGAACTCAGCAACATAAAAAGGCCTGGACGTCCACAGAGGACAACAGTGGTGGATGATCGGAGGATCCTCTCCATGGTAAAAAACACTCTTTCACAACATCCAGCCAAGAGAAGATCACTCTCCAGGAGGTGGACGGGTCACTGTCAAAGTCTATAGTCAAGAGAAGACTTCACCAGAGCTAATACAGAGGGTTCACCACAAGGTGCAAACATGGCCAGATTAGACTTTGCCAAAAAAAATATCTAAAAAAGTCAGACCACTTCTGGAAAAGCATTCTTTGGACGGCTGATATTAAGATCAACCTGTAACAGAATGATGGGAATAAAAAAAGTATGGAGGAGGCTTGGAACAGCTCATGATCCAAAACACACAACATCATCTGTGAAACATGGTGGAGCAGTGTGATGGCATGAGCATGCATGGCTTCCAGTGGCACTGGGTTACTGGTGTTTAGTGATGATGTGACAGAGGACAGAATCATCTGGAAGAATTCTGAAGTGTATAGGGTTATACTCTCTGCCCAGATTCAGTCAAAGGGAGCAAAGTTGATTGGACGGCGCTTCATAGTACAAATGGACAATGACCCAAAACAAACAGCAAAAGCGACCCAAGATTTTTTGAAGGTAAAAAAGTGGAATATTCTCCAATGGCCGAGTCAGTCTCCTGATCTCAACCCGATTGAGCTGCATTTCACTCGCTGAAGACAAAACTAAAGGCAGAAAGACCCACAAACAAACAACAACTGAAGTCAGCTGCAGTAAAGGCCTGGCAAAGCATCACAATGGAGGAAACCCAGTCTCTGGTGATGTTCATGAGTTCCAGACTTAAGGCAGTCACTGCCTGCAAAGGATTCTCAAGAAAATATTAAAAATGAACATTTTATAAATGATTATATTTATTTGTCCAATTACATATGAGGCCCTGAAAATGGGGGTCAGTGTATAAAAATGGTTGTAATTCCTAAACATTTTATTTTATATTTTTGTTCAATTTATTTTTGGGTTTTTGTTATAGTTTGGGTTTTTCGTGAGCATCCAGCGGTGAACTTGCTGTTGTTTTTGATCATTGTCCTGCTGCAAAAATAAACAAGTGCGCTGAGCTTGGGTCACAACGAACGGCTGTACTTTTCCTTCACATTTTCTGATAGAGAGCGAATTCATGGTTCCGTCAGTTTATGGGAAAGTCACCATGTCCTGAAGTGCCATGCATGCCCATGACATCACACTGCCTCCACCATGTTTGACTGTTGCTATGATTTTTTTTTTATGAAATGCTGTGTTGGTTTTACGTCAGATGTAACGGGATACACACCTTCCCAAAAGTTCAACTTTTGTCTCATCAGTCCACAGAATAGTTGCCGCCAAAGTCTTGGGGATACTCAAGATATTTTTTGGCAAATGAGAGACGAGCATTTTTGTTCTTTTTGGTCAGCAGTGGCTTTTTTTTGCCTTGGAACTCTCCCATGGATGCAATATTTGCCCAGTCTATTTCTTGTTGTTGAATCATGAACACTGAACTTAACTGTGGCAAGTGAGGCCTGCATTTCTTTAGATGTTGTTCTGGGTTCTTGGATGAGTCGTCGTTGTGCTCTTAGTAATTTTGGTTGGCCGGCAACTCCAGGGAAGGTTCACCATTGTTTTCTCCATTTGTGGATAATGGCTCTGACCGTGGTTCGCTGGAGTCCCAAAGCCTTAGAAATGTCTTTATAACCCATTCCAGACTAATACATGTCAGCTACTTGTTTCTCATCTGTTCTTGAATTTCTTTAGATCGTGGCATGATGCGTTGCTCTTTAAGCATGCTTCACTTTGTCAGACAGTTTCTATTTAAGTGATTTCTTGATTCAACTGGTCTGGCAGTAATCAGGTCTGGGTGTGGCTAGTGAAATTTAACTCAGCTTTCTAAAATAATGTGGTTAATCACAGTTCCTTCATGATTTAACAGGAGGGGCAATTAATTTTTCACGTAGGGCCAAGGCAGGTTGTGTACCTTGCCCCATAGACTTACATTCAGGTTTATTATTGTTAAAGGGGCAAAACACAACTATTTTCTGTTGTGATCACATTTTATTGAATCTAGTACACACTTTTACACAACCTTGGAAAGCTTTTTTCTCTGCTTTTAGGTCATTATTTGCACATTGAGGCATCAGTGATGCTGGCCGGTCACAAAGCGCGTCTCCTCTCCAGCTCTCTGCGCGGCTCTAGAGAAACACAGTGCTTGCAGTTCTACTACCACATGTACGGCTCAGGGATCGGACAGCTGAGCGTTTACCTCCAGACTGGACAAGAGAACCAGGACAAACTACTGTGGACGAGCCATGGAGAGCAGGGCATCTCCTGGCTCAGAGCGTCAGTGAACTACCAATGTGACCAACAGCACCAGGTTAGTTGCATGAAGCTGCATTATAATCAACATTCACTCAGCATCATTTTCATTAATATATTACATCTATTTCTCCACATACTTAGATTGTTTGTGAAGCCACTAGAGGAGCATCAGTAAGGAGTGATATTGCAATCGATGATGTTGTTTTTGAAAGAGGACCATGCAGAGGTATTCATGATAAGTTGATTATCATACACATCTGTTATTCACGTTACCATGAACAACTTTACATACTATTTGTGTTTTTATCCACACAGAATATGCTGATGACCATATCCCTCATCTGCGCCTCTCTGGAAATAATAATGATATTCAGTCAAGGAATTTTAAATAGAAAAGACAGAAAGAGAAAAAAGCTGGGAAACTGAAACCATGTGACCGTACAGCTGGAGTGCAGTGATCTGTGAGGATGAAAGCGAAGGAGATGACTGCATTGTGAGCAGAAATGATCACTAAAAACATTCCTTGTGTATTTGACTTTTGAACACCTGGTTCATTCCTGATATACAGTTTCTCATGTGTGTATCATATGGCTTAATATATTGAATAAATGGTTAAAGATGGAAACCATATTAGGTCACATTAGAAAGCCTCTATATATACTTCAGGACATCAGCATGTAGATCTGGTGATTTTTTTTTAAATGTCAAATAAAACTGAAAATTGCAGAGACTTCTATTTTATGCAAATAGCTTTTTTTTATTTTTTACTTTAAATCTTTAGCCCTTCATTATTTTTAAGGGTGTGTAATATGTCATGTCTAAAATGTTTAAATGTAACAAGCATTCCTGATTATCCTATTCTTTTGGGAGGGTGACTGACTGACTGACATTAGCTTGGTTATTACACAGCTACTAAATAAATATATAAAAATACAGTAAATGGATGTGAAATATTGATATGTGTTGAAATTATTTTATTATGTGATGGTGTGAATATTGATATGTGTTGAAATTATTTTATTATGTGAGAAGAAAGAGAGTGCAAAGTGATGTGAGAGACATGAAACCAACACAAAATCAATGGAGAAAATAGATAAAATGTCAAATAGGCTAACTATATGATGTATTATGCATTTTGTAAAACAAAAGTGATGTGTGTGTGTATGTATGTACACTCTAAAAAATGCTGGATTAAATATAACCCAGTGCTGGGTTAAAAAGGGACAAACCCAGCGGTTGGGTTGTTTTGATCCAGCTATTGAGTTGTTTTGACCCAGCGGTTGGGTTGTTTTGACCCAGCGTTTGGGTTGTTTTGCTTTTGGGTTGTTTTGACCCAGCGGTTGGGTTGTTTTGACCCAGCGGTTGGGTTGTTTTGACCCAGCTTTTGGGTTGTTTTGACCCAGCGGTTGGGTTGTTTTGACCCAGCGTTTTTGTGTTTTTGACCCCGCTTTGGGTTGTTTTGACCCAGCGTTGGTTGTTTTGACCCAGCTTTTGGGTTTTTTTTGACCACAGCGGTTTTGGTTGTTTGACCCGCTTTTGGGTAGGTTTTGACCCCGTTTGGGTTGTTTTGACCCATCTTTTGGTTGTTTTTGACCCAGCGTTTGGGTTTTTTTGGACCCAGCTTTTTGGGTTGGTTTGACCCAGCGGGTTGTTTTGTTTGACCCGCGTTTACCCAGCTTTGGGTTTGTTTTGACCCAGGGTTTGGTTGTTTTGACCCAGGCTTTTGGGTTGTTTTACCCCGCGTTGGGTTTTTTGTACCCATCTTTTTTGGGTTTGTTTTTGACCATCTTTTGACCCGCGGTTGGTTGTTTTGACCCAGCGTTGGGTTGTTTTGACCCCGGCGTTTGACCCAGCGTTTTGGGTTGTTTTGACCCCATGTTTTGGTTTTTTTTACCCAGCTTTTGGGTTGTTTTACCCATCGGTTTGGTTTGTTTTGACCACGGTTGGTTGTTTTGACCCAGCCCCCGTTTGGTTGTTTTGACCCAGCGTTTGAAGGACCCATCTTTTGGGTTTGTTTTGACCCAGCCTTTGGGTTGTTTTGACCCAGCGGTTGGTTTGTTTTGTTTTGACCCAGCGGTTGGTTTGTTTTGTTTTGACCCAGCGGTTGGTTTGTTTTGACCCAGCGTTTGGGTTGTTTTGACCCAGCGTTTGACCCAGCGTTTGGGTTGTTTTGACCCAGCGTTTGGGTTGTTTTGACCCAGCGTTTGGGTTGTTTTGACCCAGCGTTTGGGTTGTTTTGACCCAGCTTTTGGGGTGTTTTGACCCAGCGTTTGGGTTGTTTTGACCCAGCGTTGGGGTTTTGACCCCGCTTTTGGGTTGTTTTGACCCAGCTTTTGGGTGTTTTGACCTCCAGCTTTTGGGTTGTTTTGACCCAGCGGTTGGGTTGTTTTGACCCAGCTTTTGGGTTGTTTTGACCCAGCGTTTGACCCAGCGTTTGGGTTGTTTTGACCCAGCGGTTGGGATGTTTTGAACCCAGCTTTGGGTTGCTTTTGACCCAGCTTTTGGGTTCAAAACAACCCAATAGCTGGGTTTGTCCCTTTTTAACTGCAATCTTTATATCGGGTAAAATAAATGTTGAATAGGGTAAAACCTGTTTTTTATATAAAAAGGTTTTTATAAGAATAAAAGGTTTGGCATTTGATTTAAATCTGTACACTTTTTCAAAATGTCATCAGGTACATAGAATGCACGTACTGCGCACAGTATACACGAACGTTACATGCTGTAGAAATGGAAAGAGTAGTATGTTGTATCACAGGGTAATTCTTTACAGCCATCTAGTGCTTGTGTGTAGTAAGCGCACACATCACCCCTAACACATAACGTGAAACGCCCCGATATGGCAACCCTGGAACGTGTCACGTGACAACCGCCGGCCAATCACACGGCGACTCGCCACAACACAGGCGCGAAACGAAAGCGTTGCGACATCAACCGGCGGTGTTAACGGGACGAGAAATGGACCTGTCGCAGAAGAGAAAACGAATAAGCCACGAATTAACCAACTCACAGCCCTCCAGGCGCGAAGCGGCACCGTCCTGCAGCAGAAATGGCCAAGCGGGAGGTTTCGTGGAGGGCTCTATCCTCCGCATCACCATGCGCAACTTCCTGTGAGGAGTTCACTCTTTAACAAGTTCATCCTTCAAAATGTCTTCCATAACAGGGTTTTTTTGCACTTTCATGTCAGGTGTTTTCGAATTAAATCGTGGTGAGTTATTGTAATACTAGTCATCTGTGTTTGTAGCACGTACGACCACTCGGAGGTTTTCCCGGGACCCAAGCTGAACATGATCGTGGGGGCCAACGGCACAGGGAAGTCCAGTATAGTGTGCGCCATCTGCCTGGGCCTGGCGGGGAAAACAGCCGTCCTGGGCCGAGGAGACAAGGCGAGTCTCTCTCCTCTGATCACCGAGAGCTGCCTGGCAGCTCGTGTTAGGTTACACACCTTTATTACATTGTAGATGAAGTATCATGAGCATTTCTGCTCATTTCACACCAGCCATCTGCTGTCCAGCCATTTCTAGACACTGTCCCAAAAGCTTTTACAAGTGCAAAAACTCACAGTATGATTTGCAAATACACACAGATGATCATATCTGTGTAGTTTAGTGCACACAGAACTCAAAAATCTGTGTGAATGCGGTTTTTGCATGTGCAGATGCTTGGGAGGCAGTTGTGCCGAGATGATTTGGTTGGCTGTAGTCAGCATGCAAACACTGTACAAGCTGGTTAATCCGGACGCAACTTAAACATGATACTAGAAAGGATTTTTTTTTATATAGAGATAAACCCACAGGAATTGTGTCCAACGCATATCAAGAAGTTTATCCACCCTAAAAAGTAGTTAACGGAGACACAGAATGATTTAGAGTTAAATATGCCTTAAATAATGCACATTTATGGAACTGGCGCTTGAATTAACACCGCAAATATGACACTGATAATATCCTTTTGGTTTCTTTTTCAATACCTTTTTCAGCATTTACGTTCAGGAACACTTAATTACGAAATACTAGGGTTATTATCTTAAAGGTAAAATGATAATTCCCCCCCAAAAAAACATTCTCAAGTTGAAATAGAATTAACATGAACTAAAAATGAAATATAAGAAGGCTTAATTTTTTATTTGTGTTTTGTTTCACGTGAAGTACTAAAATAACTGAAACCAAACTGAATTAATAAAAACCTATATAGACATGTTTACAAAAAAACACTTTTATTTAAATGTTAGCTAAATGAAAATATAAAAGTGAAGATGAATTCAAAATATGAATACAAGTTGTGATAGTAGATCAGTCATACTAAAACAAGATTTACTGACTAATAAATAAACCAGATGTTTTTCTGTTTCTAGGTTGGTCTGTATGTGAAGCGAGGGTGCAGTAAGGGTTCAGTTGAAATTGAGCTGTAAGTGTATATTTATACATATTGTTATCTATGTCCATTATTTCCAAAAGTCCTTGGAGAGACATAGAGTTGCTCAGTTCACCTCTGCTTTTCTTTGTGTCCAGATACAGAGCGAGTGGAAACTTGATAATCACCAGAGAGATCCAGGTTGAGAACAACCAGTCGACATGGATGCTCAATAAGAAGCACTCCAGTCAGAGGGCTGTGGAGGAGGCTGTGAAAGAGCTGCACATTCAGGTCGGGAACCTGTGTCAGTTCCTACCACAGGTGAGCGCTGTTATTAAAATCTGTGAAGTTTTGAAGAACTGCACAAGAGCTTTTTTTATGAATAGTTTGTCTTTTATTTGGTGTTGCAGGAGAAGGTTGGTGAGTTTGCTAAGATGAGTAAGATCGAGCTTCTGGAAGCCACTGAGAAGTCCGTCGGCCCGCCAGAAATGTACGAGTTTCACTGCGAACTCAAGACATTTCGCAGCAAAGAGAGGGACCTGGAGGTGAATGATGTTCTTGTTTTGAAATGCATCTTAAGGCTGTGATAGGGCTTTGATTTGACTCCATCCTGTTTGCGGTGTTTTTGACAGAATGTGTGTAAGGAGAAAGCCAACTTCCTAGAGAAGGCCAGACAGAGGAATGAGAGGAACAAACTGGATGTGGAGCGCTACTACATGAAGAAGAGACACTTGGACAGGATCCAGATGCTAGAGAAGAAGAAGCCCTGGGTGGTGAGTGCTGATCTTACTAGATTAAACTTTCCCAAAACTAATTTGTTGCAAGCTTCCTGAGAGGACTTACTCTTTATTATAAGGTGACCACCATTGATGGTAGGGCTGTGCGATTAATCGAAATCGCGATTTGAGACGTTGCAATTTCCTAATTCCAGAGCATATGCATGACTGCCAGCCTTGAGTTAGGCATAGGCAAATTTAAGAAAAGGCAAATTAAAAAAAGAAAACCGTATGCAACTTAAGATTCGAAATGACAGACAACGAACAAAAAATGTAATCTGCAAGAGCTGCGTCACAGCGCATATCAAAAGCTCCTTTATCGGTTCTGTTTTCTGTACTGGAGAATAAAAGATACATTCTTTAGATGTTTTTGTTAGTATGTGAACGTTATCTTACACATTTTATCTCAGATAAAGTACAGATTAATTTGAAATAAGTTTATATTGCATGTTGGCTATTCCCAATTCAGAATAGTGCACACACAGCCTGTGTCTGTGATGCTTCTCATACTCGCTTCCTCTCTGCCCACCGGTGCTAATCCTGCGTCACGGACGAGCCAGTCATGCTTGCCGCACACACGCAGCCGGTCTCGTAATGCTCGGTTATACTCGCACCCGGCTCTGCACCGCAAGTCTTCACGAGCGCATCTGGCAGTATGGATGAGGCTTGACGCACGCGCACAACCTGTGTCGACTCGCGCCTGGCTCCACGTTTAAAACGAATGTAAATTCAGTCTAACTGCTTGCTAATTTCACTTGGATGAAATGAAACATTCAGCACATTTTCCACTTGTTCTTAAAATCCCAAATCCCCCATAATTGACTTAAGAAATACAGTTCTTTATTTATAAAAAATAAACAAATTTTTTTCTGTGAAATTCAGTAATTAAGTTAATTTTGTAAAAGTAGTTATACCATTATAATATTCCCTGCTGAAAAAAAAACAATAGAAACCCTCCCAAAACACAATAACAGATGTAATGGATTTCAGGGTTATAATGGAAATTTGTTTGGTTTTAATGTAAACTATAACAGTGTCTATTTGATGAATTCTATTGGTGGGATGTAATCTGGCAGATGGGAACCAATAGAACAACAGTAATTCCTATTGGAATAACGCCCAAAACAAAAAGGAATTTTGTAATGGTTTAATGGAAACTATAAGAATTTCTGTAATGGTTTCTATAGTTTGTTTTTTTCGGCAGGATATGAGACACTATCTGTCCAAAATATATGATATTGAAAAATGCTATTTCCCCCCCAAATCGCACAGCCCTAATTGATGGATCACACAAACATTACGTATTTCCCTATGTAATAAATGACTTTTACCTCAGGGCATCCAGATGAAATGCAAAACAAATGTTTTTGTTATCTTGTGTTCGGAAGCCTGATGTCTGTAAATTAGTGCTGGGCGGTATGACCAAAAATTTATATCATGGTATTTTTCAAAATTATACCGGTTTCATGGTACATGATGGTATTTTTTTTCATGCATTTTTTTCGGGTGCTAACCATTATTTTCTACTGATTGAGAGAGGAAATACTGCAGTATATTGACTTAGAATGCCATATTTTACTGTCAGGATGAGTGAATATTGTCAAAAAATCCAACACTAAATAGTGACTAAACACTTTTAATACATGTTAACCAAGAGCTCTCATTTATAATCGCATCATCGTCTGATAAAATCAACATGCATCTACACTAAAGAGCCGCTATGCGGTTGTTTTGGCTATACTACTTTTTTGTCTCCTGCAGCGCACTGTCTGCGTCTGAGTAACAAACTAAAAAAAACAACAAACAAAAAAGTGCATGTGATATTAACAGATGAACTACTCTCATATTTATAATTCCAAAAATTCAGTAAGCGACAGGTGCTAGGAAACTGTGTTTTGTACTCATTTATTGATGAGTCTGCTGCGGTGCGGCCAACTGAATGTGCTTCTCTGCCGCTTACTGCACAGAACAGACGCCGAGAGAGGCGACACTTCTCCGGGAAAGTCAGACCTCGCGTTCGCGGGACAGCACTGGCGAAATCTTCCAACTGAACCATAGCTAAGGTTTATCCAAAAAAGTCGCTAGGTTTGTCAGTATGTACCTTTTATGGAACTGGTTGCTAAATGGGTCTGAAAGTTGCTAAATCTAGTGCTGAAGTCACGCTCGTGTGTGTGTGTGTGTGTGTGAGAGACGCGGGAGCTGATGGCAGGGGGCGGTGGATATTTGTGGCGGTCAATGTGGATATTGTGGATGAGTTCTTCTGTGTCATCACGTTCTATTAGTTCTACAGCTTCAGTTTCTGAACTTTCACGCCTAGTAACACATATAGCTGTTCCTCACCACAGTGCAACAGTGAAAAGGGACCCCTTTCAAACAGTGTAGCGTTCCGAACATTGTTTAAGTGACATACACCGGTATTGCGATATTTTAAAAATTAATATCATAAGAAAAAATAAACACTGGTATTCGGTATGAACCGGTATACCCAGCACTACTGTAAATGCATTCGTTGTTCATGTGCAGATAAGTCTTCTTTTCTGATAAAAAAATGACGAGAGCATCATTTTTTTTTTTTATGTGCATTTTAAGATTTTATGTGCATATCGGATGGATTTCACGACTTTATTCTCTGTTTCCGATTTTAGGAGTATGAAACGGCACGTAAAGAGCTCGAGGGGGTGAAGAAGGAGAGAGAGGAAATGAAAAAGAAGCTGAAGTCGCTAAAAGAAGCTCAGGAGCCGCTACTCAGGAAGATTCGCTCGGTGGAGAGTCAGCTGCAGCCCATCGAGCAGCAGATGAAGGACCTGGTCTGCACAAATCACAAACCTGATTGCCAGGAATCTATTTTATATTTCCTTTATTATATAAAAATAATGCCACTGTTTTTCTCCCCCCAATTTCTCAGACTGCCGGTATCAGAGACGCATCGCAGAAATGTAAGCAGAAACATGATCAGCTGGAATATAGGAATAAAGAGGTTTGTTCTGAAAGACTACCAACAAAACATAAGAAACTTTTAAAGACCATATTGAAACACTAGCTGATTAGTCTGCTTCTGTCAAACGCTAGGTTGATGACATCAGACAGGACCTGAGTCTGAAGCAGACCGAGGAGGCGGACCGACAGAAGCGGATCGGACACACGCAGCTCATGATCAAAGACCTGCAGAAGGAGCTACAGAACATGGGCAGCATGGAGGACGTCACGCCTCAGATTGAGGCTGTTAATGCAGATCTGAGGAAAATCCAGGAGGAAAAAGCCAAACTGGAGGGCGAGATGTTGGACCTGCGCAGAGATAAAGACGAAGCCTTTGGAGAATTAAACCGTAATGTTTAAGATGAATTTAGTAGCAGAAAAAACTAGGGCTGCAACGCTAAATCGATGCAGAATTGATTCGTGGATCGATTCTTAGATCTTCCAAATGCATCACGATTCCTCTGGAATCAATTCTGAGCTTAGGTTTTAACAGCAGATGGCGCTCTAATCTAGTTTTTATCCGCACACTCAATTGCTCACGCTGAAGAGTTCGGCTGACTGTGTAATTTCACCTCGGCTCAGAATGCTTTTATGACGGCAGGTTAATGTAAACGCTGCCCACTGTGAACACCCTTGTAATTCGCTTCAACCTTTTCAGACTTTATGAATGATTATTTTAGGTTCCAGTGGTGTGTGTGTAAGGAACTGGAACCACGCAGAGTATGGCTGTTTCTAAAGCACGCAGTGCCATCTACTGTTCAAAACTAAGCTCAGAATCGACTCGAGAAAGATCGCGATGCATTCGGGAAATCGCAGAATCAATGCTGAATCTTTTCTCGATTCGCGATGCATCGATTTATTTTCCCAGCCCTAGAAAAAACATACAAATGTTGTTTAAGAAGCATTTTTTGCCTGTTGTGAAGAAATCACCCTGTTTTAGATAATTATATTGATATATTCATTATACTGATAATTCACCATGCTTCTTTGCACACTGAGTCCGAAAATTTCGCATGTTAAAAAATAGATACGACCTCACGTTGTGTCGATCACGTTTACACACTGCCTCTGAAACTTTCGTCTGTCATAAAAAAAATTCGGATCAAGTTTGATTTTCTGCGTTTTCGCATCCGTAACGAGTATTTTGATAGGAAAGAGAAGAAAAACGCATATGAAAATTTCGGACTTGGTGTGCAATAACCTTATGTCTTGCACTCATGTTTAGTTTGTTGGATGTTCTTCTGAAGGTTTGCGGAATCGTCAGAGGAGTCTGGACGACATGATGAAGGTGAAAGAGGATAAACTGCGCAACCGTTTTCGTGACACCTACACCGCTCTCAAGTGGCTGAGGGATAACCGTGATCGTTTTGAAGGCAACGTCTATGAGCCCATGATGCTGGTGGTGAGAGCACCGCTGCTAATTCAGTTGCTGTTTCTTGGAGATGGGTTTTTAAGCAGATCTGTTTGATTTTCTCTCTCTTTTTTGCCAGATAAATGTCCGTGATACTCGGCACGCAAAATACATTGAGAGTCACATTCCTCTCAATGATTTGAGAGCCTTCGTCTTTCAGAGACAGGAGGACATGGAGAAGTTCATGACAGAGGTGAGAAGCTCAGTGAAGAAGCTGACACAATAAAAAAAATAATAATTTAAAGGGGACCTGTTATGCAAAACTTCACTTTTCACTTTAACATCACTTTTATAAGGTGTTTGAACATAGTTGTGTGGCCGCAGTGTGTGAAAACAACCAGCCTGTAATGGTAAAAATCCACCCACATATTGTTATTGTTTTTTTATAATCCCAATAAATCAACAGTCTCTCTGAACACACAATTCCAGATTTCTCCCTAAGATGACGTCATCGTAGGGTAAAAGTGTGTGACGATCTCTGCCTTATTAGCTTAGACAGCCCTGAGTGAGAAGCAGCAGTCCGCCATCACTGTTTTCTTGCTGTAGCTGCTTGTCAGCACCAAAGAGGCATTAGAAGGGTTGTGTGTTGAGATGCACCAACGAACATAGGAGTCTCCATCTGAGCCGCTGAGTCCTATGTTTTTTCCCCGTTTCATTTTTGTGGCCGCCAGTCCACCTGCCTATCACAAATGATGTTATTTCAAAGCTGGATTTTCGTAAAGGTGAGTTTCTTGAAAAGGGGGATTCAATACCTAGCTTTGTTGCGTAAGCTACAGACTCCCAACACAGCAATCTTACGCGTTTGTTTTCCAAATTGCCTTTCTGAAAGAGCTTCTTGGCACTCAGTAAGGCTAATGTTGATAAAGCTACCATTTTCTCTGCCTGTTTTCACTGGTACTGCCTTCACGTGCTACCAGAATCATCGTAAATAGGAATGTGGTAGTTAAAAATTGCATATGAAAGCAATGTGCAGCAATGTGGAGGGGCGACTAACTTTGATTTGTCCAGGCTCATATCACAATGGGGACACTTCATCCGCGAAGTTTGTGAAAAATATAAACGCGCATTATTATACACAGTACAATCAGATGACTGACTTTTAAACTGATCCCGGTTTGAACATATAAGGCTGAACACCGATACTAGGGCTAGAAGTTCTGATACGTCGTTTTTTTTTCAGTGCGTGAGATTGTCCTGTTTTGTTGTTGCTTGCTCTTGAAACTCCGCCCTCTTCTGAAAAGGGGGCTGGGAGCACCAGCTCATTTGCATTTAAATGGGACAAACCAAAAACAGCAACGGCTTTGGCTCATACCCTAAGTGTCACTTTAAACCAGCGATTAAACAACCGCATCTGTGGGGTATTATTTTGAACGTAAACACTTAACCCAAACCACACTCATGTGTCCGACATCAGAGACTTATTTTACGTCTTGTAAAAAGGGGCATAATAGGTCACCTTTAAACAATCGGTCAGTGAAGGGAAAATGTTGATTGTTCAACTAAGGAGGTTATAATATATGCATGTATAATATATAACAAATTAACAATTTTCTATAAATTTTTTATAAGATTGGTAAAATTATTTGTTCAAAAAGAATTGTTTTTACGGTCTAATATTTAATTTGTGTTACTTTCTTATAATGAACATGAAAAATAAAATAATGCATTAAAATAATAGAATAATAAACATTTATAATAGAGGGTAAGTAAAGTAAAAGTAGTACAATGTGAAATGTTTTCTCAGGTGCGAGACACACAGAGGCTGCGAGTTAACACCGTCATTGCTCCAGAGGAGTCCTGCTCTAAACGACCACCATCACGACCACTCGAGACTCTAAAGTAACACCCTCTACTCGACCACTACCAAGACATCTTATTCAGTACATTTATTAAATTGTTTTTGTTTCTTTTTGTCAGGCCTTATGGTTTCTTCTCATATTTGCGTGAGCTGTTCGATGCTCCTGAGGAGGTCATGAGTTACTTATGCTATCAGTACAAAGTCAATGATGTGCCTGTAGGAACAGAGAAGACCAAGAGCATGATCGAGATGGTAGGTCCTCCATCATTCAGCTAGGAAGCTGCCCGAAATATTAATAGACATCAAGCAGTAGATTTTGAATCTAGTTTTGTGCACATGAATGTAGTCTGTGACCTAGCTGCTCATTATCAACTTGTAAATAGTCTTCTGTAGTCTACAACGGTAACAGTAGAGCACCAAGGTCATGGGTTTGATTCCCAGAGATCACATGAATTAAATATAAAAAAAATTATAGCTTTAATGCAATGTAAAATCCACTATGGATCTGTCAAATGCATAAATTACAATGTAAATGAATGATTCAAATCAGTAATTTTGTGATCAGATAATTTTGAAAATCAGATTTTTGTGATGCAGAAAACACAGAGGGAATCGGTTTATCTAGCCATAAAAAATGTATTTACTGTATATATAGTTTAAGTAAAGCTGTACAACGAATCAAATCGTGATATGGGCTATAGTGTCTGTGAATATAAAAGCACAAAAAGACTGCTGTTTAGATATGAAGTCTGCATGTTCTGAATGACTCTGTCTTCAGTATTTGAGGTCATGTAGGCCTACTTCACATGAACTTTATCTCCAGAGCAGCCACTTCCACACAACCGTTTATGATAATAAATTTGTATTAAATCACAGAATTTCTGAAAAAAAAAACAACGCCCTGCTATTGTTATAGCGCCCTGCTATTGTTAACATTTTAAAAAGGTATTGTTAAAATTTTATGAATTAAATTGATTTGGACATGCATTTTATTATTAATTCCATTATACATTTATTCCATTAAAATGGAAAGCATAGAAGTTAGAAAAAATAATGCTGAATTTGGGAGAAAAAAAAAAAAGCTGATTTCATAGGGCCTTACAATCTTGTAACTCGTGTTTTTCTGTGGCAGGTGATCAGAGAGCTTCAGATGAGGATGATCTACACAGCAGAGGAGAAGTACACTGTGAAGAAATCCAACTACTCTAGTAATGTGGTCTCCAGTAACTCAGCCCTGCGACCCTCACAGTTCCTCACTACGACCATAGATGCAGATGAGAGAAGCCAGCTGGAGGAGCAGCTGAGGGTGAGAGATGCCCATCGGACACACTGTCACCACTGCTTTAGGATTTAAATGTTGCAGCATGTTGGTATATAATAATTTATTTTATTTAGTAGATGAACTGTTGGTGTTTAAACCATTAATTAGGAAAGAAATCACCCTTCAAACTATTTCAGAGACTGATTTTTGTAAGGATTTTAAAGGAGACCTATTATGCCCCTTTTTACAATATGTAATATAAGTCTCAGGTATTCCCAGAATGTATCTGAAGTTTCAGCTCAGAATACGTCACAGATCATTTATTAAATCATTTTGAAAATGGTTATTTTGAGTGGAAGCAGAAACACGCTGTTTTAGTTTCTTTAAATGGAAATGAGCTGCTGCTGCCCGCCCCCTTTTCCAGAATAGGACTGTGCCTTTACAGCTCCTTCCTCAGATACTCTGCCAAAAAACATCTGTTTGGTTTTGATTATCATGTTTATTGCGCTGAAATCATGCTATTAGTTTAAGCTTCTGATATGCGGTTTTCTGAGCGCACACATCTGAAGCACACGCACAGTAAGCGGCTGTCACACGGCATGTGTGTACTAAACTAAATTAATGTCTTATTGCGTTTAGACTGTCAAATACACACCAGGGTGGCCGCGGGTCCTTAAAAAGTCTTAAAATGTCTTAAATTCAAATTCAGTAGGTCTTAAATATTTTGTCACATTACCACAAAAATTTCTCCAGTCTGACGGACCCAGTGAGTGTCCATCAAGAGTACTTATAGTACGGCTGCAGATGAGGCATTAAGTGCATGGCACTGCGACCAACTTAACATTTTACAGAGTTTAATGTTGCAATGTGGTCACTCAGTTTTCTAGATTTGTTTTAATCGTGTAATAGATTTTAACAAAGAAATCAAGTGCTACGAACATGTATTGGCCATGACTTGATTGCAAATACAAATACAAAAATTAGACGAGTAAAGAAAACGCGGTACTTATTAAAATAATCACCCCTTTATTTAAATACATGAACACAGGAAACCGCTGTTAACAGGTTAATGGAACATTTCCCATTCCATGACTAGTAAAATAATGGCAACTTACTCTCTGTATAATATGTAACATGGTTCTTCTCGGAGTAGCACGGGCGTCCTATCTATCATATGTTGCTGCCTCCATTACTGTGCTATACATTCGATTATTAATAGCCTTTCTTTTTCTGTCCTATCAAAGGACAGAAAAAGAAACGCTATAAATAATCTTTCATTGCGCAAAAGTATTATAATACGAAAAGCTCCAATACAGAGCAGCACAAAGTGCTTATGCACATCCCGTGCACAGAATGATGCACTTGAAGCAACATGGAGTCAGAGCGCGCAGGCACCGCGCTCCGCATAGAGACGTTCAAAACACAAAGGATAGAGATATTGATGTGTAGTGTATTAAATCTGTGATAGTTTATTGAGCCTTTTCTTTTAACAGTTTTAAATTTCAGTTACTGTGCGCTGTTGGAGAGAGTTTCAGCGTCTTTACTGTCGTAACCAAATGCGACACGCAGTTTGAATGCTGAATGGATGAGGACAGACAGCTGCAGCGGAGAGAAGAGTTTGGGTCAATTTGAATTTAACGACTTAAATATTCATCTGTACCTCACATTAAACTAGGCAACGGATTCAGAACGCTTGGACTTTGATTTTATGGTGCTTTATATTGTTTTTGTGCTTTCGTGCGGCTTAACAATAACAGAATAGTATTCGTACAGTATCGGATTTGGATCGGTCACGTCTGACCGATACCTGATCCGGCAGAAACTGCCAGTATCGTAGCCGATACCGATACTAAGTATCGGATCGATGCATCCCTAATAAGTGTAATGACCTCAGATTTGACATCTTGCTCGCAGGCAGCAGAGAGGCAGGTGCAGAGCATTGATCAACGGATGGCAGCCATTCGTGAGCAACAAGCTAAACTGGATCGCCGTGATAATGAGCTGCGTGCTAACAAGAAGAAACTGTCTGAGCTGAAAGGCAAGAAGAGACAACTGGAGCAGAAAATCAGCACAAAACAGGACAGGTACCTTCCTCTGAAAACCAGCTGTGTGCAGCTTTGTTGTGATTTTTTTTTTCTCCCCTCCTTCATTTATATCTTTTTCTCAATGTGCAGTTTACGGCAGATGGAGCAGAATGAGATCAACTTGCAGGCAATTGAAGAGGAAACAAATGCCAAGATCGCTGCTGTAAACAACAAGAAAGTGGCCATAATGGAGGAGTATTTGGGTCACATGCAGGTGTGTTTGTGTTCTCTGAAGCTTGATTTCTACCCTCAGCTGTTTTGTATCTTATAGCTTCTAGGGCTGTCGCGATCCGTCAATTCTATTTGACTATTCAATTTGTAAAAATCCTCTACTTCATTTTGCACGCGTCAGAGAACTGGCAAAATACTGGAAGCAGGGTGGCCGCGGGTCCTTAAAAAGTCTTAAAAAACGTTTTCCTAATATAAGGCCTTAAAAAGTCTTAAATATTTTTGGTCACATTACCACAAACATTTCTCCAGTCTGACGGACACAGTGAGTGTCCATCAAGAGTACTCCCACTTGCCGATACCGAGTACCAATACCGATATTTTTATTGCATTTGTACATTTTTTAAATATTGGGTACAGAAACCAAAAGGGTATGTATAATGTTAGTTGGTTAACTTCATTTATCAAATAGATAGTCAAACCAAAATTTCTCACATTATCACAGTTTATTCGCTTAGTTTAGAAAATGGTAATAAAATATGACAAGAACTCAGAGTTACACAGTGTCAGAACAAATTCATCTTGATAATGTTAGATCATTTTGATAGAAAGGTATGTAATAGATTACAATAAACCAAAACAATTCAGACAGCTGTTAGTCTGACAGTATTTACACAACTATGAATAATTTGTCGGTCAGCCCTTAGCCTCAATGACAGCCTCTAGTCTCCTGGGTATGCTGTCAACCAGGTTCATCCAAACCTGAACTTCAGTTTTTTCCCAAACTCGGTCTGAATAATTTTTGGACCCAAATTTGTATCAGTTTTACTGGTAGTCCACTGTATGAAGAATTTTTGGGTATAATATGTCACAGTTTACTTTATTTTGCTCTCCTCACTTACATAAATGAAATATAGTGTCCTGCACCCACTAGTAAAGAAAATATTAAAAATGAATCTGGTTTCTGAATCATTTTTGGTTTCACTGTAGATCCTTCGGTTATTTTCACACTTAATTATGCCCATTAAAATGTATTTTACAAGTTTTTGTTACTTTCACTGTTAATTTTTTTGCTCTATGGTACATCATCTTTAATTAATAGCATTAGAGCTGCTCCATTGCAGCGGCTCAGTACTGTAATCACGCGCTTTTCTGTAATAATGCAGGGAACCACTCGCAATAAATCTCCTAACTGTGATATTTTCAGAAATAGAAGTCACGTTTTTTTCATCTGAAACGTGCTGCGACTTAAATTCCAAAGCCACTCATATAATGCAGAAACACTCATGAAGCAAAACACGCGCAACGCGTGCATGTATTCGTACTGATGCAGAATAGTACAGCCTATAGCGCATTTCACACAGGCTGCTAGAATCGAATTTCGCCAGAAAGTCGTGTATGCCTAGGTTGAAAATAAATTATGTTTATAGTGAATGCCCATATGAATGTTTTTTTTTTATGATTTAGTTTTAATCCAAATGTTGCGTGTGCTAAGTGAGTGAACATCAAGATCACACAACAGAAGTACGCGCTCTCTCTCTCCATTCCTTCCTACCATTAAGTAACTTGTGCATTGTTTTACTTGTTTTTCACACATCCGACCAAACTACAAACTTTCCAGAGATATCTGTGAGAAAGGTATATTCACTCGACAAGCTCGCGAGTACAGGAGACCAGTATCGGGCCCGGTATCGGTGCATTCCCGAAACGGCACACATAAAGAAACTCTCAGAACAAACATACCGAGGTAAAAATTCAAAATGTTTAGTTTATTTATAGCATGATATAGTCAAGTAACATACCATGACAAGGGGTCTATTTTGCTGAATATTTTCACGATTGCAAATGTTACATTGATTTTAGTTCAACAAACAAGTAGTAAAGTATATGAAGTTACTTAAAAGTTGTTTTATTTCACCAACGAAAATAGTTCCAAACAAAGATCAGAACAGAATTATTGCGCACATTCTCCAAGCCACACCCGGCGTTTTTGTTACTGAATGATTCAGAGGTTTGAAGGAATCTGTTTAATGAGTAAGTGACTTACTTTTTTTTTAAACCGCCACATACTGGTGGTTAGTGTCATGCTAAAAGTATTGCATTTTTCCCCAACATTTCTTATTTGTATGTTCAACATTTTATTTACAACATTAATCCCATAACATTATTTATTGCTGTTGTAATTTTGTAATTATTTAATTTGATTGGTAACAGCCCTGTAGTTTATTACATTTCTTGATCAATTGTAAGAATTTGACTTGAAAGATGACGCATACATTTAATAAGGTAAAAAAAAAATTGGCCATTATAAAGGTAAATGACATCCTGTGGTAAATATTAAAAACATGCAGATTTAAGTATGTAAAAGCTGACAGAAAACTGATGAAAATATTGCTTCAGAATAAATTGTTTACACCACCAAAAATCTCGGTGATGCAACACTTTTGTTTTGTGGGAATATTTTGTATGGGATATTGTCTGCTGATATGAAAAGTTCACTGTATATCTTAATAACAAATATAATTTTTGACAGCGATATTTTGTTTTCTTTTTACATTTAAACACATTAAATATTACATATACGTATGTAATATAATGTGTATTTTCATCACAGGCTTGGTCTTAAATTTCACATAAGGTGGTATTAAAAAGGTCTTAAAAAGTCTTAAATTTAACTTGTTCATATCTGTAGACACTAGGGCTGTGTATCACCAGCAAAGTCACGATACGTGACGTGACATGTGGCCAAGTATGGTGACCCATACTCGGAATTAGTGCTCTGCATTTACCCATCCAAAGTGCACACACACAGCAGTGAACACACACAAACCGTGAACACACACCCGGAGCAGTGGGCAGCCATTTATGCTGCGGCGCCCGGGGAGCAGTTGGGGGTTCAGGTGCCTTGCTCAAGGGCACCTCAGTCATTGTATTGAAGGTGGAGAGAGCACTGGTCATTCACTCCCCCCACCTACAATTCCTGCCGGTACGAGACTCGAACCCACAACCTTTGGGTTATGAGTCCGACTCTCTAACCATTAGGCCACGACTTCCCCATACGTATCACGATAAAGAGGCCACGATACGATACATATCACGATACATGACTGCACTGAATTTCATGCCATTTCTAACTATTGGCAGAGCAGGCAGTTATGCATTCTGCATTATGAAGGGCCTCCATAACTTTACCACAGTACAATATAGGTAATTGCATGTTTCATGTTTACATTGTGCACTCCCACCAGGTACAATATTCTGATTGTTTGCATCTTGTTTTTAAGCCCATAAATAATAATGTACTTGTTCTAATAAATTTATATTGTAATGTACTCATTCTAATATATTTAAAAAATCATTTACATTGCTGGTAGGGTATCATTGCACACATTAACACACTCTCTACAATAAAAAAAATAAATAAATTAGAAGTGTTCTAACCTAACGCGCTGTCTTCATTGCATCTAACGCACACACGCTCAAGGCTAATTTAAGGCTGATTTATAATCGAGCGTCAGCAAGTTCGCTTTGAGTGAGCGCAACGTCGTTTCGCGTGGCGGTGCGCGCACCATTTTTTTTAAGTTTCCGTGCAGCTCCACTTCCGAAGATACACGAGTTCAAAGCGACTCTAGCCGAACAGAAGCAGTTTGGTGTTAAGTTCAGTCACACACACAGATCACGTTGCGGCCAAACTCAGACATTCAGGAACAAACTTTTTAGCGCTGCCCCGCAGTTTTATCAACTAAATAGCTTAATCGCTCTAGAGCTACATTATCTTTCTCAACAAGGCGCTGGTAGCATCATTGTTTCTAAAGGAATTAAAGCCACAGCTTTACTGTTAATAGAGAACGTGGCAAAACGGCTGGTAATTCATACATACACAGCCTCCTCTCTCTCTCTCTTCTCTCTCTCTCTCTTCTGTGTCGTAAATTAACATTGATGAATCACAATTTCGAGAAATAGACTTGAAGTGGAGATTGCTAAACTGCAAGCTAACCGGTGTTTTCAGAAAGCAAGCGCGTTTATCCACAGTGGAGGGAGAGTGCGTGAGCATATGGTTGCCAGGTAGACAAAGATAAGTAGCACAGTTAGCAGATATTTCTGTGTGGCAATTGTGAAGCTCTGTTTGGGGATACGTCTCTTTATATAGGCACAACCAAGCTGGTTCTCTGCGGCAAGATTATAACAGGCTCATTCATTCTTTTTTAGAAACCTCTAGAACTTTTCTACTCTATTTTAAACAAATTAAGGGTGGTCCACTGCTGCCCACGTGCCACAATATCGATACAGGGCAAGCTGTATCGATACTCGTATCGTCAAAATCTCTGACGATACATCGTCGTATCGATATTTTGAACACACTCGTTGCTGTGAAGACCTTCAAGTTTTTGTTTGTATCTTTTGATATGAAGATATCTCAAAAGAAACGGTAAAATGCTCATGAAGTGACTCTCAGAGCAGTTCTAGAGATCATGTTCATGTGTTTATGTGCTCATATATTGAGGCAGCAGAGGCTGAAAACACAGCGAGCATCACAAGCGCTTTAGTGTTTGTGTAACATTAGTAAATGAAACCGCGCGTCTGTGCCATTAATTCATTCAGAACATGCAGGATTCATATTTAATAGTATTTTTGCAGCTTAATATTCACAGACACTAGTCCATAACGCGTTTTGATTAAACTGGAATACATACTTGATTTATCCATCCAAAAATATACAGTAAAATAAGTTTTTATGACTGGATTCCATGATTCCGTCCACGTTTTCTGTATCGTGGAAATCTTAGGGCATTATAATTATCCGATTACTCGATTAATCGTCAGAACAATCGACAGTTTACTCGATTCCCAAAATAATGGTTAGTGACCGCTAGGGATGGGTACCGAAACCCGGTATTTAATCGGTCCCGGGGCTAAATTATGAAAGACCGGAGTATCGATAAGCTCTGACGTTAACGGTTCTGCTATCGGTACTGGAGAAATTAAGAAAACACACATACATTTATTATTACTATATATACATTATCTTGCAAATTCTATCTCACCAGAGTCGCCAGCTGTTTTTCAAACATTTGTCAACGATGCATTTTTGCTATTCGCAATTCAGAAGCGAGATCTTGGCTTCTAAGGATTATACAAAAGACATGAGGTAAAGCTATTAAAAACTAGCTGCGTTTCGTCTTGCGCAACTTCTTTCCCTTCACAGCGGTGTGCATTCGTTCCTCCCTAAAACCCAAACTTAATGTCAGAATCAGCTCAATCGGTGATTGTTGTAAGATGCCATCTTTACTGTTGCTAAATTGCGGGACATGTTTGATAATAAAACGTTGAAAGCCCAATCCGCACGAGACGCTGTTCCTCAGGCTGAAATGTGTGCACGCAGCGCGCTCCAATACGGACAAACAAATTACACTTTGAGCTTCGGGTGCCTGTCCAAATGATCAAATACACACAAAAATGTCAAAATGGCCGGCTTGGAGAGTATTTACTTAAACACAGTTTATGTCTTAAGTGGAGGAGAACAGTTGGGAGAAAATCCGATGTGTGTCAATATATTTTCTCGTCTTAAAAACAAAAAAACAAAAAAGGTTGGGTGTCAGACTGGAGCTTGGGCCATCAAAATGCAAATCTGCTCTTAATCGGAATAACGTTATAGCTTTAATAAGCATTAATCTATCAATACATATGCTGAGAACTATGCAGTGTTCATTTACATTTGATTACTTTTTGATTTCTTTTGTAGGCTATTACTTACCTGAAAAGTAATGTTAGTAGAACTTCATGGAAAAATTACAGCACTGTTTATTTCATTTAATTTGTATATTTGTTTTATTGTATTTGTCAGTTTGTTTTACTTTGTTTCTTTGTTCATGTTC
Organism: Sinocyclocheilus anophthalmus; assembly: GCA_018155175.1. Lineage (NCBI taxonomy): Eukaryota > Metazoa > Chordata > Actinopteri > Cypriniformes > Cyprinidae > Sinocyclocheilus > Sinocyclocheilus anophthalmus. Next base: position 25,578 of record JADLZN010009711.1, on the reverse strand, counting down.
TTACTGTATCTTATCTTATGTATAAAACACTAAAAATGCCTGCACACGGGTGCATTTACAAATTGATTTCATTAAATATTTATTTTACATTTCAGAATATAAATCAATGTTAATTCAGCTCTTAATTTGTCATATATAGTATATATCTATATATATATATAGATATATATATACTATATATAATATATATATATATCTATATACAGGGCTGTGAAACGGTTTGCCCCCTTCCTGTTTTTTTTTTAATTTTTTGCATATTTGTCACACCTAAAAGATTCAGATCATCAAACTAATTGTAATATTACACAAAGATAATGCAAGAAAAAATGCAGTTTTTAAATGATGATTCATTTATTAAGGGAAAAAAGCTGTCAAAACCTGCCTGGCCCTACGTGAAAAAGTAATTGCCCCTAAATCTAATAAGGTGTGCCACGCTTGGCAGCAACAACTGCAATCAAGCATTTGCGATAAATGTCAATGAGTCTTCACATCACTTTGGAGGAATTTTGGCCCACTCTTCTTGGCAGAATTGTTTTAATTCAGCCACATGGCAGGGTTTTCGAGCATGAATGGACTGTATAAGCATCTCAATCGGATTTAAGTCCAAACTTTGATTTGGCCACTCCAAAACCTTAATTTAGTTTTCTTGAGCCATTCAGAGGTGGACTTGCTGGTGTGTTTGGGATCATTGTCCTGCTGCATAACCCAAGTGCGCTTGAGCTTGAGGTCACAAACTGATGGCCGGACATTCTCCTTCAGGATTTTCTGATAGAGAGCAGAATTCATGGTTCTGTCAATTATGGCAAGTTGTCCAGGTCCTGAAGCTGCAAAGCAGCCCCCGACCATCACACTACCACCACCATATTTGACTGTTGGTATGATGTTCTTTTTATGAACTGCTGTGTTGGTTTTACGCCAGATGTAAATGGGACACACACCTTCCAAAAAGTAAAACTTTTGTCTCATCAGTCCACAGAATATTTCCCCAAAAGTCTTGGGGATAATCAAGATATTTTTTGGCAAATGTGAGACGAGCCTTTGTGTTCTTTTTGGTCAGCAGTGGCTTTTGCCTTGGAACTCTCCCATGGATGCCGTTTTTTCCCAGTCTCTTTCTTATTGTTGAATCATGAACTCAAGTGAGGCCTGCAGTTCTTTAGATGTTGTTCTGGGTTCTTTTATGACCTCCTGGATGAGTAGTCGTTGCGCTCTTGGAGTAATTTTGATAGGCCGGCCACTCCTAGGAAGGTTCGCCACTGTTCCAAGTTTTCTCAATTTGCGGATAATGCCTCTGACCATGGTTCGCTGGAGTCCCAAAACCTTAGAAATGGCTTCATAACCCTTTCCAGACTGATACATGTCAACTGTTTTGATTCTCATCTGTTCTTGAATTTCTTTAGATCAAGGCATGATGTGTTGCTATTTAAGCATACTTCACTTTATCAGACAGCTTCTATTTAAGTGATTTCTTGATTCAACAGGTATGGCAGTAATCAGGCCTGGGTGTGTCTAGTGAAATTTAACTCGGTTTTCTAAAATAATGTGGTTAATTGCAGTTTCTTTCATGATTTAACAGGAGGGGGCTATTAATTTTTCACGTAGGGCCACGTAGTTTGGACAGCTTTTTTCCCTTAATAAATGAAATCATTATTTAAAAAACTGCATTTTGTATTTACTTGCATTTTCTTTGTGTAATATAACAATTTGTTTGATGATCTGAATCTTTTAAGTGTGACAAATATGCAAAAAATAAAAAAAACAGGAAGGGGGCAAAAACCTTTTCACAGCACTGTATGTATATATATATATATAAATATAAAACAAAAAGTACCGATAAGAATACCGTTAAAGTACCGAATCGATAAGCAGTATCAGTAAGAGTAGTAATACCGTTAAAACCTTAACAATACCCATCCCTAGTGACAGCCCTAATGGCTTCATATGTGTGTTTGTAGATGAAGGCCAGACTGAGTATGGATAAGGTGTACTTGGCTCTTCAGAGTGCCGGTCTCTCTGCTGAGAAAACCAAACTGGAGACGGACTGCAGGGACAGTTCATCTGAACTCAAGCGAGCCGAGGTGAGACCATCTGTCACACATGAAATGTCATTCACAATGCATTTTATTTCCGTAATCGAACATATTTTTTGAGTCAAATGGGATCAACAAATCCCGATCAACGATTTAGTCAACAAATAAATGTAAAGGTATTTTTTTAAACCCAGTTCAGTTGTTGTTCTTATACAAATTATCATGTAATATTGCGTTAATATAATTACATTTTAGTTTAAAAGTTTGGGTTAGTAACATTTATTATCTGGTTAGAAATTAGTTATTTTATTCAGCAAGGACACATTTAATAGTAATGTAATAGTAAGACAAGACGTATAATGTTACAATAATATTTCTATTTCAAATAAATGTGTTCGGTGTTTTATAGAGTCATGATTTACACAGAAGGGGGAAAAAAAATATTAAGCAACAAAACTGTTTTCAACATTCATGATAATAATAAATGTTTCTTGAGCTGTAAATCAGCATATTAAAGCATGTGACACTGAAGACTGGATAATGATGCTGAAAATTCAGATTTGAAATCACAGGAATAAATTAAATATATTAAAATAGAAAAAATATTCTAGTAGGAAACATTTCTTTTAAACTGTAATATTTTACGTTATGACTGCTTTTATTTTTAATCAAATAAGTGCCATGTTGGTGAACAAAAGAGACTTCAACAATATTTAAAAATCTTACCAACTCCAAACTTCTGAATGAGAAATAATATCTATTTTGTATCTTCTTATTAAATATGACATGATTTGTTTTAACTTTGTAGTTTGTCGTAATTATTCCGTTGGCAACTTAAATTTCAGGATAATTCAAATATCTTAATTTAGTCAACAAGAGCTGCTCTAATACTCATTTGATTAAAAATCCTCACCCACTGAGGAAGCGCGACAGTAAGAACACGTGTTGTGTGTTCACGCAGGTGGTGTACACCAAACTGGACCAGGCAAAGAACAATCTGTTGGCCACGTGTAAGACCCTGATGAGGAGGGCCAGTGATGATACTGTACACATGACACCCGGGAGAGGCCGTCCAGAGGAACTACAAGAGTGAGCTCAGTTAACTCAGAAACCCACAGCCTTCATTTCAGCCTTTCATTCATTATTTAAAACATTTTCTGATGTTCCTCTCAGGCCTTCAGCCGCAGTGGACTGATCACTGGATGAGGCTTGATGCCTGCTGAATGAGGAGTAAGACCAGAGCCGAGTGCTCAACGGCCTCAGTGATGCTGTGAGCCAGCGCATCAGCTCATTTATGCTTTAGGCTGACTCGGCCTTTCAAATGTTACTAGCAATCATCTTCACTTCTTTACGAAAGCTTAACATCATGAAGAGCAGGTGAAGCAGGCATCTCAAAGCCCAAAGTATATCAGTGTTTACTCGTACGCAAGCGTATCTGTGTACAGTCAAACGACACCGCATGTCCGAGTATACTCCAGGGTTCTTACGGTCATGAAAAACATGGAAAAGTCATGGAATTTTAAAACGCCAATTTCCAGGCCTGGAAAAGTTTTGGAAAATAAATATAACCAGAAGTTTTGGAAAGTTTTAGTGAAATCTCTTTCACCCAAAATCTGTATAATAGTATTGTTAATCAGGTCCTGGAATTTCGTGTGCAGGATTGTGCAAGGCTAGCTAACATAGTTTTTAATCATTCCCGCAGCCTTTTACTTTAAAATGAGTGGATATCACCATTTATAAATAGCCTTAGCAGGTAGCGTTTGATGATGTGACTAATAACCTACAAGACTGGTCCACAGAAACCATGAGATCAAATCAGTCATTTGAAAACAGCGTGAGTGATTCAGCTGTACCGCGTCTTCTCTCTTTGACTTTCTCTTCAAACGGCTTCACATCGGCGCATCTTGTCTGCGCTACAAGAGCCGCTGCACGCTACGATACAAGACTTTCACTCGTATTTCGGGACAGTTGACAGAATTGTCACTTGCCTAATCGGGTCATTGTTGCATCATCAGTTAATTTTATTATTTATTTGCACGTCTTTTTAAGCCATTCGGTACTCGCACGCTCCAGAGGCGGTGCGCAGTCACATCCAAAGTGCGCTCGTGCGTATATAAAGCCACCTTGCCAGTACCAAATTGAGTTTGCAACCAAATAAGCTCAGCAGAACCCTGCACGGGCCTCAAACATATGCCCTAGTCCGGCCCTTATCTGACAGATTATCAGAATTACTGGCCGAGTCCGACTGGAGCCCGTGTCTTTTATCTCTTTCTCTCTTCCCCAATTACACCGCTGCTGTTGTAGCCATTAAAATAGTTCAGTTTCGTTTTTAATGGCAAAAGTGGTTATATATATTTTCGTTTCTTTATTACGTTAATTTAGAAATATGTTTGGAAAATGTTTTTGTTTGTTAAATTCAATTTTTTTGTGTGTTTTTTTTAAGTAACGACCAAGCGGCCAGTGGCAGACAGTGAGTTAATCATAGCCTATGTTTGATCAATTTAGCCTTCTCAAATCATCACCACTTGACTAAAATAAAATCTATAGGCCTATATAAAATACTTAAAAAAACTATGTTAGTTTAAATGGTTAACCTAGATAAATGTGTGCTATTAGGTGCGTATCCAATCGTTTGTGCAGAGAAGCTAAAGCGCGCTTTGCAGGACATGGAGTCGCCAGCACAATCACTTGCATTTTTTTCAATGGATACACCGTCATTTTTGCTCATAAAGGTAAGAGTAATACATCATTCGGGACTGTTAAGGGTCTACTTTTATTTGTGTGCACTCACAATATCAGCATACGTTGTGCTTTTTTAGAAAACAAACAGGATACGCTTTCTGCTGTCTCGGTCTTGAGCAGGAGCGCTTCACAAAAATGAACCGAAACCCTGCGAATATTCTATTTCCCCTGAGGCATTCATCATGGTAATTACTTGCTGGCGTTTTGCAGCAAGCTTTGCGTGCGCTTTAACGTGGAGCTCTTCCAGCACTCGCTGCTGCTGGACACTAAACACCATTGAGCCGCTCTTGACAGTTGCGGTAGCACGGTCTCGTGTTGTTTCGACCAGCGCGGCAAATCTTTGTCATCACCTTAATAATTGATGGATATCTAAAATATAAAAATAAGGAGGAAGCAAGCCTGATGCCTGGCCCGTGTCTGAGCTATGATGTGAAAATTGTCCCGAAGCCATAAATAAGTTGGGGCCGTTGGGCTCGGGCTGAAATGCAGGGCTCTAAAACGCAGCTTATTGCATTTAAGCAGCAAAAATACACACAAAATGACACCAAAATGGCCATCCTGGCAACACAGTTAAATAAATGATAATATTCAATGATGTGAAATGTGGAGTAAGGTCTGCCGCAGTTGCAGCTTGTACTTATTACTAAAACAAAAAAGCAAACGAGTAGCATTAATAGTCATTAATTTTAGTTAACATATGCTATGATAATTTGAACAGATTTTTATTCTTCTTGTAAAATAATGGAACATTTAGGTCATGAATATTGTCTCAAAAGTCATGGAAAAGTCATGGAAATGTATTGGTAAAAATGTGTACGAACCCTGATACTCCATTTGAGGATTTATGTGAATGCAGGCGGTCGACACATTCGCTCTAGAAAGATTCATCTTAGTCCAGTGTCTGTGCTATTTTTCTCCAGAAGTTATGACCGATAAAAATGTATTTGTACTCTTTTAAACTAAAAAATTGCTGTTATTTCATAACCCTCTTGCACAATGTGGCCATCTGTTGTTGCATCCTCCGGTATTTTGTTTCTTTGTAGTTTTCGTTTTCTACTGTGAAACTATGGCCCAAGCCAGTGCTGCCACCTTGTGGAACAACTGATTAGTGCAAAACAAATTCAGTGCACATGTGCGGTTACAAAAATCGGATGGTGCGCATGGTGACGAAATTTGCTTCACTTGCACTGTTCGTGGACACATAAAAACAGAAGTATACTTTGGTCTTAACTATAGCATAGATGCCAATATTAGCTCCAAAGTAAATTTTTAGTTAAGCACGATAAACAGTGTGCCTCAATATCCGACCATTTTGGGATTGCAAATGACCAGAATGTCAGTTTCAAATTTGACTCACAGCCTAGTTTAGTAAAAATTGTAAACCTGTTCCATATGCACTTATCTGTACATAGTAAATGCTGTTATTTTTAAGCGGTTGTTGACATCCTATCTAAAACGTGATTTAGGCAAAAAAAAACAACAACAATAACGTTACTACTCTAATATGTCTTGCAATATCCGTGCGTGCAAAGGTTCTGCGCGATCCTCTTGTTCAATATTCTCTGGGTCTGAATCCGGCTCAAATTGATATGGCAATATTGACGCCATCCTTAACTAAACCGGAGCAGACAGAAATTGCTGCTTTGGCAAGGGGCGGGGCAGTACTGAAACACCGTCTAAGCTGTTCACCAATCACAACGCACTGGGACAGCTAACCAATCACATCACATTTAGTTTTTCGGAAGGCGGACCTTCATCAAATCCGGAACTAATCGAGCCGTTTGTGCCGGGCTGGGGAGAAAGGTATTTTAATATGTAAATTATGTAAAAACATAATGCGTTTTTCGAACCACCAAGCATGAGAGCATGTTCTAGTACACCCCCAAAACAAATTAAAGACATTGTAAAAGAGCATAATAGGACCCCTTTAATAATGGCTAATTGAATCATGAATTTCTTTTTTCTGTTGAACACACAGAAGATATTTTGAAGAGTGTTGGTAACCAAACAGTTGACTGTAGCCATTGACTGCCACAGTATATATTTTTTTGCAATTTTATGGAAATCAATGGCTATCAGCAACTGTTTGGTTACCAACACTCTTAAAATACCTTCTTTTGTGCTCAACAGAAGAAACAAACTTATATAGGTATGGAAAAACAAGAGTAAGTGATGACAGAATTTTCATTTTGGTGAAATCTCTACTTGAATTCAAGTGATAAAAGCTGCAGCAGTTATCGTGTTACGAAAATTTGATAAAATGTGCCTTATTCACAGACACTGGTCGATGACCCATTCTATTTATTTGTGCAAAATTGGAAAAATTCGGTGGCATTCCGCACTACACAGTAAATTCCATTTTTATGAGTCGATTCTGCGGTTCCATTAGCCTTTTCTGCATCGTGAAAATCATGAGCTGTAATTAAATTTCCATTCTCAATTACATTCATTGGCGTTACATTAGCCATCTCAGTTTCTAGTTCTCAGAATTGACCACTGACAAACCACTACATTCAGTCAAGTCGCTGTGCAGTTTTCAAGCAAACCTCAGATCATTGTCCAGCTTCTCATTCTAAATGTCGTCTGGAAAGTGTGACGCAGTTAGTAGCAGAGCTCAGCGTACAGTCAGTTCCTGTGTCATGTGCTGTGGTTTTGACTGTCAGGTGGTGGAGGAATATAACAGACGTGAGCGGGAGATTCAGAACATGGAGAAGGAGCTGGACGACAAGACCAACGCTCTGAGAACCTACAGACAAAACATTGCTGAGGTGCGTCTGACAAACCCCAAAACCTTATCTCCAGAACAGGAGGTAACAGAGTGTGTGTGCTTGTGTGTGTGTGTGTGTGTGGTGTGTTAGGGCCAAGAGGATGGCTGAATCCTCTGAAGCGGCTGGTGGAGCAGATCAGCGAGCGCTTCAGTGAATTCTTTCGCTCCATGCAGTGCGCTGGAGAGGTGGATCTGCTCTCGGAGAACGAGGTGAGGACATGGAATAGTCTCTGTGTAATTACAAAAACATTTATTTCAGTCCAAAAGTCTCTATTTCAACATTTTGAACAATAGGGCCCTACAAACTTTTTCTTTCTTTTTTTCCTCAGAAATTCTTGTTTTAATTTTCCTGAAAATCAAATGAAGGCATTAAACATTTATTTTAAATCAAATGAAAATTAAACCCTTTTATTTTTTGGCAAACAAATTTAGATTTACTGTTGAAATTAATACATGGAAGAAAAATTGTGTGAATATTCCTATAAAAATTTTTAATAGGCTAATAATTGTATTATTTTTTTCTACAATTAAGTGATTAATCTGGTTGTAACTTGTTTTTATCATTTAATTGTTTTATTCAAATTTGATAGAAAATTGAATATTTAAAAGATGTACATTATACTGTACAAAATTAATACAAGAGTAATATATTTCTGTTAAATGTTAAACCGTACTTTTATTTTGACAAGTTGCCATGAAGCTACTGTGTGTATACAGTATGATGATGCTAGTTTTCTCAAATGAAATGGTAAAATTCTCGTGAAGTGACTCTCACAGCAGCTCTGGAGATTAAGTTTTGTGTTCATGCCGTCATATAGTGAGACGCAGAGGCCGAAAATCACCGCGAGCGTCACGCGTGCTTCAGTATTTGTGTAGTAAACAAAACCGTGTTTCCACCATTCATGCATACAGAGGCAAGCGGAACATGCAGGATTCATATTTAAACAGTATTTTTGCTGCTTAATATTTACAGATACTAGTCCATAATCGCGATTTGATTTAAGTGGCGACCTGTTGTTTACCTACTTTTGATTTATTCGTCCAAAATTAACGAATTCCGTGGCATTCTGTGCTATAGAGTAAATTAAGTTTTTATGAATCTACTCCACGATCCCATCCGCGTTTTCGCAGAAACCATATGGCCCTAGAAATGTAACCACACTTCAGAACATTTCGGCTTGCCCTGTGTGTTGTTTGAACGAGTTGTAGGGGTGACCTCACGTCACAGGGTCTCTCTTTCTCTCTCTGTTGCGTATTCGCCCAGATGCGTTCTCAGATACCGAAATTTTAGCACCGATTGATTTATCGTGAATCGGTACTCGGTAGTACTGACGCAATTCGGTCGGTACCCTTAAAAGTACCGAGTTCGGGACCCAACCCTTAAGGGGGGGGGGGGGGGGGGGGGGGAAACGGGTTTTGAAGCTATCATACACTCTCACAACATCATGTGAGGCTGCTCGTTCTCTCAAACACAATAGCGGATCAGTATTAGTTCATATGAGACGGTTGATTTGCTGCTGTTTTCATCCAGTGGACATTGAAGGGGATTGTTTTAGTTGCTGTATTTTGTACTGCAGTTATTAGGATTGTAAGACAGTTATGCTGAATTTCGGTTCGTTATATTGGTGTAAAAGCCATCCTCTCATCTAAAGTATTGCAAAATAACATCTGCGAACACAATTTGAAGCTCCATAAGTCTGTATAAATGCGTTTCAGGAGTATGATAAGTACGGCATCCGCATCCAGGTGAAGTTTCGCAGCAGCACGGAGCTGCACGAGCTGACGCCTCACCATCAGAGCGGAGGAGAGCGCAGCGTGTCCACCATGCTGTACCTCATGGCCCTGCAGGAGCTCAACCGCTGCCCCTTCAGAGTGGTGGACGAGATCAACCAGGTGAACACACTGGACACATTCAGACCAAATTGTTCTTTCTTACAGGTGCTTCCATTTCTAGCTTGTAATAGAGCACATAATGATGTACATGTGCACCAGACTGACATGTTTGTGACCCTGGAGCACAAAACCAGTCATAAGGGTCAATTTTTCAAAATTGAGATATATAAATCATCTGAAAGCTGAATAAAAATAAGCTTTCCATTGATGTATGGTTTGTTAGGATAGGGCACTATTTGGATGAGATACAACTATTTGAAAATCTGGAATCTGAGGGAGAAAAAAAATCTAAATATTGAGAAAATCGCCTTTAAAGTTGTACAAATGAAGTTCTTAGCAATGCATATTACTAAACAAATATTACGTTTTAATATGTTTACAGTAAGAAATGTACAAAATATCTTCATGGAACATGATCTTTACTTAATATTCTAATGATTTTTGGCATAAAAGAAAAATCTATTATTTTGACCCGTACAATGTATTGTTGGCTATTGCTACAAATATACCCCAGCGACTTAAGACTACTTTTGTGCTCCAGGGTCACATTTGGTCAATGAATCATCTCTCAGTGTTGTTATTTGTTCACTAAAACAATTACAAAAATGGTTACTTGTTACTGGGGAAAAAAAAAAAGTCTAATTTTACTTTAGCTATTATTTCTCATTTTGATTTTCATTTATGTTCTAAAACTGTCAGAGTGGGACAAGGTGGGTCGCACAGTCACTGCTGCAGCTAAATGTGTGTTTCAATGACACACACACACACACACACACACACACACAGTTCCGTCTAGGCTGCACCATATACCAACATTAATTACAAATTGCGATATTATTATTATTGCATTATTAATGAGAAGAAACTCGCTCACTCCACTGCGCTGTATTGTGCCTGACAGTGTATGATTGCATACACTGGAAAATTCAAATGTTACCAAAAGTTCTTTTTCTTAAGTACTTAATTTCTGCCATATTCAATTTTTAACTAGGATTAAGCTTACAGTAATCTCAATTGTTTTTTGATTACAAATATTTTGGTGGTTCTTGAAATAGATGATACTTGTCTGGGGGGGTCATGGAATGGAAACTGAAATAAATAAAAATTTATCAACTTTACAGACGCAAAAAAACGAATTAAAATAACAACAAAATTACTAAATCTGAAAGAAATGAAAATGAAAACTGTAAATATAAAAATAAAAGCTAATTCAAACTATTCGTAAGAACTGTAGAAGTACCTAAAATAACACTGGTCTCAGTCTGTCCAGTTGTTAACACAAACTAAAAATACCAAAATTAAAACGTACATAAATTGAAACACTTTTTAATTTAAAAGTCTATTGAAATAAACTAGAGTTACTTAAACTGTTTTAAAAACAAATGAAAACTGAATAGACACACAAAAAACGAACATAAATATAATTCAAAATATGAATAAATATTACCTTAATGCTATCTAAATATCGTCTCAGTTAATGGTCAACTAATGTGGGTTTTTAATGGATGATGATTATGCTAATGTATGTAATGTCACACATTTATATTGAAAAAATATATCATATTTAAAAAAAAAAAGTATCTGTTCGGGGGAAATAAATGAACTTCAATTCTAGTTTTAATGATGTAAAAAGAATGTATTCTGTTATTTTTTCTGTAATTCTATTTAAGTATTTTGCACAAATAAAGAAATAAAATACTAATAAATATTTTTAAAAATAAACGGATGTTTCTTGTGCATGTCAACAGAACAGCAGAAATGAATATTGTGACATGCAGACAGCATTCATAAATCACACGCAACATGAATGATTTTATTTAATAGCTGGACTTGCGGAATTAAATCATTAAATATGTATACATATGTTATGAAAACTGTTTTCAGTAGATAATTCTTTACGGTGTCTTGAATTTTCAGAACTGCAAAATTGCTTCTTGGTATGAAATAATTATTCATGCATGAAGAACGTGTTTGCTGAGGTGAAGTGTTGTGTTGTTCAGGGCATGGATCCTGTCAATGAGAGACGAGTGTTTGACATCGTAGTGCGCACAGCATGTGGTGTGAACACGTCTCAGTATTTCTTCATCACACCCAAGGTAGGTTTGCTGAATTACATTGTGTGTGTGTGTGAGAGAGACATGTTCACTGATATGAGTGTCATTGTGTGTGTGTGTGTGTAGCTTCTACAGAACCTGAAGTACGCGGAGCAGATGACCATCCTCTGTGTGCACAACGGACCCTACATGCTGCCGCCCAACAAATGGAGCGAGAAAGCCTTCATCAGATGCGCCACACGCAGACAAATCTCCTGAAGAAACTCAACTACATGAGCTCGAGTTCTTGTTGGATCACCAGTTCAGATGAGGTTAAGTGCCTTCATGTCATAAATGCATAAAAAATGTTTCCAGTTCTGATTAAACATTGTGTAAGGAGTTAATAAATGCAACTTTTTTTTTTTAACAAGTCGGTGTTAATTCTCACTAAAGGAAACATCACTATTATTATTATTATTAGGGTCAGAAATGCAGTATGAGAACTGTTTTACGCAGTAATATTACATTTTATTAATGGTAATATTTCAAAAAAAATTTATTGAAAATATAAGCTGACATTTACGCAATTCATAACTAAATGTGACGAGACAAGAAGCATTTTTCCATTTTGTGTTTTCAACACAGTTGAACAAATAATACTGAATGTGTGGCTACTTAAATACAAATATTATATTTTTGTTGCCATCACTCAACTTGCTTGTTTGGCTATTAGTTTGTGTGATAATGAGGATTTTTCAGTGAGCCTTTATGCAGGTTACATGAACCGTCTTGACTTTGAGTGAAACATTGAATCATTGACTCAACTGATTTGTTCAAAAACAGATTCATTTAGGAAGGAAACACATTTACAGTGCTAGTATTACATTTATGTAAACGGCAGTAGAGTGCTGTCTTGAAAGCATTGTAATTAGTAGGCTCTGTGACGATGTTTCCTTGAGTTAAGAAAATGATTAGTTAAACTCTAGTAAGAGTTAATTAATCGAAGCTTGTATGATACGGCCCTCTGGTGGCCAAAAAAATGTATAGCGACTACCCAACTAACATACAGCCTCTGGTTTCACATCCGGCCCTGAAACATTTTAAATTCATTGTACTGATTAAATCGTTCGGGTGTATTGGCGGGAAAATGAAAATTCCTTATCTTGTGTAAACTTGCCACAATCCTACTATTATTGAAAAGACGAGTGTTGCCATCATTTCTGAAAGCAGTCACGTAGTTCTCGTGATCATATCGGGTTGCCAAATCCCCACAGGTTAATTTACCAAATTATATTTGTATTGAAATACATAATCTGCCAAAATAATTCTTCCTGAGCAATTTTATCTTTTGTATTATAATTTCGGTAGTTTTGAAGGGGAAAACATATCTGGCAACCCTGTGACACACTGCTAATTCACCCGTTTTTAAATTAGTTTAATCGTTACATTATTTCGCAGAAATAAATCTTATGCACAGAACGGACATCTTTATAACACCATGACAACAGCACAGTACACATTTTAATGATATCTCTGTACATAATTTTATTTACATGATACAATTTCGCAGTAATGGTGGGTAACAAGATTATATGCGCAATACATAAAATAAATAAAGCTAGTTTGTACAAACTTGCATAACTAAAAATCTAATCGGAACAGATGGTTAGTTTTACTTTGTAAACTCACAAAGCTCTAAAATAAAACAGCCGTGTGCAGCAGACCTAAAAAAAAAAAAAAACATAGACTGAGCCTCAAATGAACACGATGGCGACTAACTCACAACACTTGAGCAGGCGCAACGGCTGATTATATGACACTAAACAATACCATTATTTCTTACCAGCATTTAACACTCAATACCCACTAAAAAGATCAATCACACACGAGAAAGGTGAATTACAGAGCAAAAAGACACAGGAAAAGAAAAAAGAAATGGATTTCTAGTATGCAGTCAACTGTAAAATACTCATTTCACTAACCATGCAAAACACCCGCTTTAAACCCAACAAGCCCATAAATCAAATTGGTGTCACATTACAATGAAAAAAAAATAATTTAATTCACTTAAATGGGGAAGAATGAATAAATGGTTTTGTGTCGTTGCCACGTCCAACCTCATCTGAACTTGACAGGGTATCATGGATGCAGTCGCTCAATTGATCATGAAGCATTCTGGTCTGGCTGCATTAAACCATCCCAATTGGATTACTTATTTTTCACAAAGTCTGTCAATGGGTTAAAAATCATTTTTAACAGTCAAATGACAGGGAAACCCCAGCATCACTCTCGACAGCTGGATAACTGCCACTGGCTGATGCTCGAGCAGAAAGATGGCTGATGAATGTCGTAAAGGCTGACTCGAGAATGGCAGGGCCAAACATTCGACCCGGAGGAAACAGAAGAGCGTCCATCTGCTACATGAGCCAGCCATGCACTGCTGCTCTGACGGCGCTCGGGTCAGAGCCGTAACAGTCTTCAGAGTCCAACCGGGAGACACATCACAGAGTAAATGAACAACAGCACGTCTTCCACTCAGAAACAGACACGTTAGGCAAATGTCTCTGGCTTCACACCTTTTATAGGCATCCTTTTTTCCCCCCCATTTGTTTTAACTTGAAGCTCATATAACAGCAAAAGAAAGATGGAAACAAAGTGATCACTCATGCATTGGCTTAGAAACAAGATTCTTTCCCATACTGTAATTTTTTAAAAAAAAATAGTCTTTCAGATCACAGGTCAAAGTGCGAGTCCTTGTAGCTGATCTCTCGCAAAGTGGAGGTGCGACGGCGAGCGCTTTATATTCTCTGAATCTTATCGGCCACCACCACCGGGTTCTCTTTGCGGATCTTGGCTGCAGCCTCCGCCTTGTAGTCGTAGGGGCAGTTGTGCTTGTCCGAGTAGCGATGGAGTCCACAGAAGAGATTCCCACAGCGGCAGTCGAACCCTGACAAACCAGACATCAGCACATCAGAACGTGTGTACAGAGACTGCATCTGAGCTGTGGTGTGTGTGAACGTGCTGGCTGTGCCCACCTGTCAGGCCGACCTTCTTGCGGCACATGAAGCATCTGTTCTTCTTGGGTTTGGAGGCGTCGGGTGTTTTGGTCTCTTCAGCTGTGCTCGGAGGAGCGGTGGACGCGGTCGGCTGAGTGACAACTGGAAAAACAGTCACACGAATTAACAGCTCACAAACAACTACAAGCTAAGATCACGGGAAGTTTCATTGATGCATTGAAGCAAACAGAGTGGATTACTTTGACAAAGAATGAAACACGACATGTAGTAGCATTTTACACAATCTGCAGAACTTAAAAAAAAAAACACTTAAATTTCAAACCGTGATTTATAATATATAGCGACCGTATGTGCTCTTTTTCCTGGGACATGTCCGGGCTGGGATTTCCAAATGGCCTAAAATGTCCCAGTTTTGGCTTTGTTTTCCTATTGACAGTCCTCAGACATTATGTGTGTGTATATTTGCATTGCTCTTATTCTCTGTAGATCCACCTTCTCACATGCCATTATGTGCAATGCCTGCACGCTGTCGGTCACTTCTCTTCACTCTTTACCTTCAGCAAACATGAAACCAATTGAAAAACAATCCCAGACATTTCAAGTAAAATTGACAAATCCAACCAGAAAATGTCCTTAAAAAAAAAAAAACAAAAAAGGGGGATGCATGGTCATACTATAATAGCAACTGTCAGGAGTCAGAAAGGGGCGCGATGATCAAATGCTTCACTGGTCTGACTGAAGTGAAAAATAAATAATTTTTAATAAAGTATAATATTTCCCCCCATACAAGCTAAGGACAAATAATGGTCAACTCAGTCACCTGTGTGTGTGTGTGGGTGTGGGGGGGTGGGGTGAAAAAAAAAAAAAAAAAAAAAAAACAAGTCTATATACAAAAAAAATCTAATTAATTGCTAAAATGACAGAGCATTGAAACTTGCATACTAGATTTTCTGCAGTATGTACAGCACCGTGTATAGTGCAAACATTGGATTACTTAAGTGTTTCCCAAAATGTGCAGCTGATGTGCAATGTGAATATATATATAAAAAAAAAAGTTTGCATCCAATCTTGCATCCTTAGCAGCGTACCCCACAATGCAATGCAGTCTTCTTGAACGTTCATTTTTAACATACGGGTATCAAGTGTTAAAAGATTTTGTAAACATAAAATTTCATGTATGAATTCTCTTTTAAGAGAACTACACAGCACACGCTGAATTAGCACACTCATAATGACCTCAACAGTAGTAGTTATTGGTTTATATTACCATAAAATAAGGCTATTAGTTGCAATAACAAGAGTTACAGACACAAAATAAAAACCAAGCACACCGAAAAATACAGCAGTTTACAAATTTTTTTTTTTTAATACATGAACAATCTTTTCTGGTGAAATTGTAACTATACAAGTCCCTGAGTATGCAGTATTAATGTACGCTCAATGCATGTATGCATATGCATCTAAATATATGTGTGCACATGTAAACAGTTTTAAAAATGTGCTATTCAAAAGTTCACTTCCTTGCAGTAAAGTCAGCACTCAATTCTGAACAGTCTTGACTCTTGAGACACTTCCTCAAGTCTGAAACAGTAATACCAACCTGGTTCAGGAAGTTCTACTTTAGGCGAGACCACCTCGTCTTCACAGGAAATGCTCATCTCCGTCATCTGTTGTGTAACGGGAAGGGCAGAGGCGACGGTGGAGCCGCTAGGTGACTCCGCACTAGCAGACGAGGAGCTGTTTAGTGTAGCTTCGATGATCTGGATGGCTGAGGATTCAGAGGTAGGACTACTGGTGACACTGCTGGAAGCTGCTGGAACAGACCAAACCCCCTTCAGTTAATGAGACACTTGAGGAACAATCAATCTCACCAACGCGGCCGACGGCCCGTGAAGATGTTGAAAGAGCGGAAACACGTACCCATTGTGCTAATAGGACTGACTCCCCCGTTGTTCTGTCGTGTTAAATGCTCTTTGTAACAGACCGAGCACATGCCACTGGTCCGAGGGTTGCCGTAGAAACCGCAGCCGGTGGCACAGAGCATGGGCACGGGGCTTTGATTGGTCTCCTGGGCCATCTCTCCAAAAATGAGCGATTCCTGTTGAGAACAAAACACGGGAGTCGTCAGCATAAAGCGTGAATCAAAGACGGGCTTTATTAAGAGGATTTACAGCGATACAGGTGCAATGTTGCTGCAGACGGAGAATCAGACATCTGAACGCTTTTCTTGGCATCGGGTTGGCATGAGCCTCATCCTGGCACAGAATCGTCTGATTCAAGCCCATTCCTGCAAACTCACGCCACGGTCATGTGATTGTTTTACAACCAGACGGAGCTGGATGCATGTAGGTCAACCTGTGAGACTTCCTGGAACCTGCGGTTTGTTTCACTGTTAGCCAGTAAAAGCCTTCATTAACACATTATATAGAGAGGCTACGTCAGACGAGACAGGAGAACAGTAACGTCAGTACTAAGATCATGACAAAAACACTGCACCCATTAGCAAAAACAGTGTGATTCGCAGCACCAAAAGTTGTCTACAAGCTGTAAACAAGACCATTATCTGACAAGCACACATTCTTCTGAATGACTCCAATCTAAGATCATAGGAGTGTCTGATAGTTCTGTCATATATATATATTATAATATATATATATATATATATAAAAAAAACACTCAAAGTTGGGTTCACTTTAGTTTAGGGAGCAATTCTCACCATTGACTAGTTGCTTATTAGCATGCCCATTATTAACATATTGCCAGTTTATTAGTACTTAGAAAGCACATATTCTGCATCCCCAATCTTACCCAATACACAAACTACCTTACTAATTATTAGAGCTGGGTTTTGACAATTTTCATGAGTCGATTCTCATTCACAAGATTGCGATTCGATTACCGATTCGATTCAATTTAGATTTTGGATATCAGATACAGTACATGCCAAATTTTCAAGGGAAAAAAATTAAATAAATCAACTAATGCAGTGAAATATACACGAGTCAGTTGGTACTACATTACTACAATATTGAAGGTTAAAACTGACTGATTTGTTAAAATTACACTTAATGAAGTTTTAAAATAATAAAGTTACAATTACATAATTTTTTTTAATAAACAATGGTGGCTGTCATAACTTGATGGATTTATTCAAACATTAAAGAACAGTAAAATTTATAATGAATTTTATATGGTGCATATATTTAGCAAAATGCCCCTCTCTACGGTTTATTCTTCTATCTCACTAATGTTTTACTGAGGTAAATGTGACATTACGTGACATTGTTTACAAGCCGTTATATTGATGTCTTTGCACGGCTGAACACCGATTGAACGATTACATGAGACAGGATACAGATTTTAAAGTTGTACTCTTTCTTTTAACTTACCTTCGGATGTTTAGTCATGTTTATGTTGTGCTGAAACTGGTATTAATATGGAGAAGATGATCATTTCACGTGCGCTACGCGCTGCCGCATCTGTTGAACTGAGGCACTACAGCGATCTGTCACGCCACAAACAGCATTTGTTTGAATACGGCAATACAATGGCCAGAATTTGAAATCTGAGACGGTTTCATATTAAAAGTACCCAAGCACAATGCTCATTAGGCCCTTTCGCACCGCTTTAGTTCCAGAACTAAACGTACGGTACTAAAGTACTGGGACGATTTTGCGCGAACTATTTTCCAGTACCATTTAAAGGGTTGCATTCAAACCGAGAGTGTGTACTAAGAAGTGACATAAGCCGGTCGACAGCGACGTCATATGTGCGCAGCGTTCAACAACAGAAACAAAGAAGAAAAACATTAACAACAGGAGGATGGAGGAACGCAGTGATCGGAGCTGTTTTTGTTGCGTCTCGCGGGTTTCACAATAATGAACATGTAAAGTCGACGTATACGTAAAGCGATTGAAAGAACGGAAAGGAGGACTAAGAATCTCCAACAACAACTGGCAGTGCTACATTTGCTACAAGTGCCTGCACTTCAGCGTCCGTCCATCTATCGCTGTTCTCCATACTTGCGAAATAAGTTGACATGCTTACAGTATGTTTACACGGCGTTTTCAATCATGGCAGGTGAGGGCGTTTTCAATACGCGTTTGGCCAATCAGTGTCTACTTACATCACGATTAGTACCAATTGTGCTGGTTAGACCCTGCTCCGAAGTAGGAGCTAATATGGTTCTCGAAAAAGGCAGTCCGGTAATAAAATCGCTCCCAGTTCCGGTGGTGCGAACACGGCAAAAAGTGGGTAGTTCCACAATTAGTTCTGCTACTATGAAAAGGTTCCTGCGGTGCGAAAGGCCCTATAGCGATATATTGGATGGGAGGTGCCCTTCAGTGCTCCGTCCATTAACTGAAAACAGGCTAGACTAATCGATTCTTGGGATTTGAGAATTTATATCGTTCCGTAAAAAAAGAATCGATTAATACAGAGATTGATTTTTTTTTTTTTACCCAGCCCTACTAATTATTAATAAACCGCAAATTAGGAATGAGGCAAAAGTCGTAGTTAATTAATTGGACTTTAAAATAAAGTGTTGACTAATGTTAATTTAACGTTGTGCATTTTTATTTTGAACGTTTTTAATTTAACCGAATGCAAATAAGACTTATTAGGGGTTGACGATCACGGTCCTAGGTTAAATGATTAACATTTGTGTGCATTCTTGGTAACACATTTTCTGAATTTCTCAGTGTTTAATACTGCTGTGAAATAAAGTTTCAAATTAAGTTCCCATCTCCGCTATTGTTTGGTTTTTAATTGGTCCTACTGCTTTTGTTTCTTTCGTAATCATTACCGACGGTTTACGTCCTTCAAAATTATGCTGAGGAAAATGTCACAGTGGAGTGTTTGATGTGGACCAAACTATCCCAAACCATGTGAACCTCTTTATATAATAAAACCAGATAAGAACGCAAGATTCACAAAGTCTATTTCTAAAATAATTTCTGCTGTGGGTCAAATGAATTAAACAAGTGATTACAAAGTATTGAAAAACTCAAATGAAATTAAACAAACTTGATATTAATTAGAATTGGGCTACAAGACAAACAAACATATACATATATACAGTGTTGGGGGTAACGCAAGTTACGTAATCAGATAACTTTTTTAAGTAACTAATAAAGTACGGATTATTTTTAATTTACAAGAGAATATTGAGTTACTTTTCAAATAAGTAACGAAAAGCTACTTTTATTTTTTCCCACTTATTGTGTAAGCTCTCGGTCCCCAGGTTGGAGAGAAATCAGATGTTACTGTAGATTCAAATAAATATGAATAGCATTAAATTCATATAACTAAAAAAAACACAGTTTCATTATTCCTCAAAATGAATAAAAACAGTAAAAATGCAAACTCAGAATATGATGCGAACCTGCGATAATTAAATGTTAAACATCACAAATATGCTTTATGTATTTAATCACATTCTATTAACCAATGTCTTTGCTTCTGACCTTCGATGATTCAGTTCAAGTGTACTAATAAGCACAAATTACTCTAGACAAACATTTGTGTCTTTTTTTATTGCTGAAGTGTGTTGAAATGTCTTCTTCTGCACTCTACTGTACTTTCCCTTCAGCCTGAGGCTTATTCATTTCACTTTTTGTGTGAAAAGGCTTTTATATTTGCCAAAAAAAAAAACTTTTTATTTTAAAAACAAACAAGCAAGCCCAGCCCAGAAAGTAACGCGCAATGCATTACTTTTCATAAAAAGTAACTAAGCAATGCAATTAGTTAATTTTGGAGTAACGCAATATTGTAATGCATTACTTTTAAAAGTAACTTTCCCAAACACTGCCGCGAACTATACAAACACACATCATATACACATTCGAGTTTTGACAGCCCTATATTAGTCTGTCAAAACGATAACGATCCAAAATAAATGTTTTGTTTTAACCTGTGTGTGTGTGTGTGTGTGTATTATGCATGCATTTAAGAACAATTATGTTTATATTAAACAAAATATTAGAATATAAAATTGTACATGTACATATATTTTGAAAATATATACAGTATGTGTTTGTATTTATATTTACATAATATATATGCAAAGTAGGCCTGTCGCAATAATCAATATATCGGACTTGTCGTGCAAAACATGTACATGACCTCAATAATTTGGGGACGCAATATCGCCCATTATATTTACTTAAAAATTAATGTCACCATGTTTTTTACTTTCCACTTGTGCCTGTGTATTTTGCAGCTTCTCGTACTTAACGTGGTGTAGTCATGAGTTGCTAGTTTAAATAAAAATAAATAAATAAAAAAAGTTCCATCTGCAGATATGATCTTGTTTAGGGATCTGTGTCTTTGTGCATACGGACATCTGACTGCCAAGTAGTGGATTGTGTTTTTCAGCAATAGTGTGCACCCTTCATTTACAGAGAAAAGGTCCGGGAAAAATCTGTAGATGGAAAAATCCGTGTTTTTGTTTTTTTTCTGGACTTTTTAAAATGGTTAAATTACATTTGATCAAAAAGCATGTCTAATTAACTAAAATAATGAAAAACTTTAACATCAATTTATTAAAAGTTTAACAAATTAAATGTTTTATTTTTTCCAACCTTATATTTTATTGTTACCAAATTCTGTTTTAGCATGTCTAATTATTTGAAAGCATAAAAACAAGTTTCGTTTATTCTTACAATAGCCTTATGATTTTTTGCTCAGAAATTGTCGTGTACTTACATTAAGGCATAAAACATTTAATCTATCATTTAAGTAATGAAAATTGAACATTTTATTTTTTGGAAAATAAAAGGTAATTTAATATTACAATTAAAACATTGAAGAAATATTGTATGATTATTCCTTAAAAATAAGGTTTAAATAATTTTAGTAGTAGTAGTAGTATTACGTACAGTCTACTGAACAACAATATATTTCTGCCGCAATGCCTTCAAAGTTAAAACAAACTTTTATTTTGACGGGTTGCCGTGAATAACTTAACATGTCTGTGTGTGTGTATGATATGAGGATAGTTTTACTCAACTGAAACTGTCAAATGCTCATGAAGTGACTCTGAGGGATCAGAGCAGTTCTGGAGATGTTGTTCATGTATTTATGTCCTCATTTAGTGAGACGGCAGACACTAAAATCACTGCAAATAGTCGTTTTGCGGCTTAATATTTACAAATACTAGTGGGAGTGTGCTCACTTGTGTGTGTGTGTGAGCGCGCGCATCAGGCGGAACTCCGCTGTGAGAGCGCGACCATAACGTAGAGACTGAATGACATGCCGTCGTGTAAATAAGAAACAAGACTTTTTAATTTGTTTTTAAAAAACAACAAGGTATAGACCTATTCTATAGGAAAGGTAACCTTAAAGGACTTGTATAGAGAAAATTATTAAATAAAATTAACTTGACCCCTAATATAAATGGCAGGGGAAACACTGCAATATTAGACTGTTATCATAAAACAACTAATTCAATTATTAAATAATCTTTTGGTTTTATCACCCACTACTGCTCCATGGTCACATTCTGAATAACTACGCATTTATGTAAACAGTAAATTATAGTGTAACACTTAATAAAGTTCTCAATAACATGTTTTTTTCTCCTTTTTTGTTGCGGTATCAACTAGAACGCTCAAAACTAATCTCACTGGCATCCTCTACGCGCACACCTGCTAGGCAGATGAAGTGGGGGGGGGGGGGACTGCACTGCGTGCGGACGGGTCAATGCTGACCAGCAGTGTGAGGTGTAAATGTCTCTGTAGGTGGAACAGCCGGAACACCATGTTCAGCCGGAGACGCATTACAGCAGAAACAGCATCCACATCCAAACGCTCGGAGAAACAGCCGATGCTTTCCAGCAATAAACCCCGAGAGCCTGTCAGGACTGACATTTCAGCGAGGGGCCGCGCGCGCTTTCAGGGGCCTCACGTCTCGAAGTAAACAAGATTGCAGCAGTTCGCCTCCGCCTTTCAGCGTCAGAGGTTTTCCCCTGAAAAGCCACCACATGGACTGCATCACGTGTGCGTCTGCCTCACTCTCGCTCATGCATGGCTGGATTAGTTTTCATCCGTCACAAGGGTGCAATGTGACATGTTGTTCAGAACAGCCTCCCTCCACCAGTGTGTCCCGACTATAAATACCCCGACCGTCCTGACCTGCCGCCATTACATCACACACCTCTAGTAGGAGCACCCTCCTCCCCACACATGGCCTCATATATTTTGATAAAGCCAAAAATGGCAAAGCCCCAACTGTCCCCCCCCAATGTGTTTCGGTGTCCATTTGGCCCTGTATGGATGACAGAAAGTACACAGCAGATAGTGCAAAACAAAGACTTGAGTGATAACCAAGTGAAATATTTGAACAAAAGCAAACCACAAAGCTAAGACGACACCATAAATGCATAGACTTCAGAAAGCAGCAGCTCATTACTCAAAGCTCTGTCTCAATGCACCAAGCATTTAACAGCTCAGATAAAGTCTAAAAACGCACTGTAGCGTGTAAACGCAGTACATGCGTGATAGTCACACAGCTTGAGTATATTGTACAGAGCTCGATCAGTGTTCGAGGCCTCCTGATGAAATCCACTGAGTCATGCTAACACTAGCGTGTCGGCTAACACACAGACAGTCGTGTATAAAGCGCACACCTCGATGTCCTCAAGCCCGTGCGGTGTGGAGTCTGAGGGGCTTGCGAGGGTGAATGGGTGCTTGGAGCGGTTTCTCGGCTTTATATCTGGCTCAGGGGGAATATGCTGCGTGCTCTCCTTTGTTTCAGACTCTCTTCCCCTTTGAGCCAAAGCACAACCCTTAATAACCACGATTATTATTAATTATACACAACCAGAATGTCAGTTCAGTCAAGATACTGAGGAAAAGAAGACGTTTATCAGCTCGCTCGGTGGTAAAGATACACTAGCTAGCTGAGGTTTGAGTCCTCTGAATCTGATCTCAAGCAACACACGAAATAACCCCGAAAACAGCATCCCAGGGAGTTAATTACTCGAGTTATGATTATATATACACACACAAACAGACTTAACTTCATCCGAGTAAACACTCAAATACATGCAGCTAACTGCAACAAACGGACTTGTTTCTCATCTCAGCCATCCCGAAAGACGAAATCGGGTTAACAGCGAAACAAACACGGCGTTAATAATAAAACACGCGGGTTTACACCCAAATCTGCCGGTTTCGTGTCACAGTTCAGCGTTTAGTTGGAAAGGAACAACAGGCTAATTTTACTAGCATCAGCTAACAGCCATATTTGGTTAAACTCCGCAAGTTCACACTTTTAGACGAACAGTTACCACACTGAAGGACATTATATCAACGAATAACTTTAATAAAACCTATATCGGGCTTACTACCGAGTCACTTTACCGAAACGAGTCATATTTTCCTACAAGCTTAGCATGAGGTTTAAAGCGAAATGTAATGCGAACACAAGTGTCTCAAGTTACTTGCCTTATCCGAGTAAAAAGAGAAGCTCCCACAATATAGAGACTTTGTATTACACCCTTGGCGACGGTCCGTGCTGGTGTGTGTTTTTCTGGCTGTTGTTTGTTGCCTTTCTTTAATAGTGGTCGTGACGTCACGGTGATTGACACGTCCGGGGGCGGGGCTTGCGAGTCATGACGCGCTTACTGTACAAACCACCCTCTGCTCTGAAGCTCAGCTCTACAGCTGCGGGGCATCGTCTCGTCTGTCAGAGCTAGAGCTGATTGTGCTCTGCAGTCTGTTGGAGTTGTAAATGCGAGTTTGACCTAAATGTGGAGATGCTTTGTGATAGATGGAGGCAGAAAGGTCTAGTCACTACTTGCGTCAAGCCAAATTGCACAATGTTCTAGAGATTTCCAAATCATTTCTGAGAATGGTGATAGTACTGATAAGACGGATCTCCACACCCACACATATTCATCCTGTACACTACAGCCTCCACGGTTATTACTGGGGTTTTCTATTTCCCACATGTTCCCATCTTAAGCACCACACATGGATTTCGTCACACACAGAACCGTTCGCGACTTCGCGTTTGAACTCGGGATACTTGCTGCATGCTCTCTTTAATGTCCTCCACATTCCTATCCCACCACCGTCGGGTCACTTATTACTGATATCAACCCAAATTGGGTCAAATCAAGTCAGCTTCCTAACCCAACAGCCTCAACCGAGCGATTGGATTGAAACAATTATCAGCGTGTTTTATATGTGTAGGCTATATGATAAAAGTATCTCAACCTACATTTTTGCTAAATTGCTTTGCAATATAAGAGTGTTGTTAGGTCATACTACCACGTAAAATATTACAATAGTGCCTACCCTATAAGTACACTATACGGTACACTAAATTACAAAAAAGTTTATGCTGTAAATTCTGTTTACTTTCCGCGTAAAATTGGCGGGTTGTGAACCTAAAGCGTTAGCCGATAAATTGTATTGTAAACACGTTTGGTGTCTACGGAGATAGATCGTGTACGTTTAAAGACAGGTGTAATGGTATGGTTAGGTTAGTTGATTAGGTCCAATAGTGGTATTTGAGTAATTATAGCAATGACTTACAAATGCACATTACTTTCAGGTAATTTCTTTTTTAAAAATATAAGTAACAAGCGAATGTTGTGTTCACAATACGTGCCTTGGATCAAATGATTATTCAATGTTTAGATACATAATATGCACTCAAATTATAAAGGGTAAAAAAAAAAAATCAAGAGAGTTTTTGAAAAAAAGCTCTAGAATCAGTTGTTTTAAGATGCCTCTTTGACACGTTGTTGTTTAATGCAATGTAAGTATTCAAAGCCTTTGCGCTATTCACTGATTTTATCATGTTAACTGTAATGAACAGGGATATGACATACAGTATGTTTCTCACCATCAAATGTTGCTTCACTGATGAGAATCTATTAAGACAAACTGTTGACTAGAGCTACTTTTTGATTCCCTTATAAAAAGTGCAGACATCAGTTTTATGATGTCTGACAGAACTAGTGTTGTTACTGTATAACAAAACATATTTGTTAAAAGAAGCTGAAAAAAAACATATGAAATGAAAACCTTAGGCTTAAAACAAGTGTACTACGGTACTATACAAAGTAAACTGATAAATGTACCACACTG
>JADLZN010009710.1:0-19454 GCA_018155175.1 Sinocyclocheilus anophthalmus | reverse complement strand
CTATTTACAATGTATTTTAATCTTTTGGATCAGTCTGTGGGTTGTGCTTTGGGAATCTGGGGATACTAACTGGCAGCTAAGTACTCTTTGATGGAGCGGCTCCTCCTCCTGTCTTGCTGCCATGCATGAGTGTGCATGTAGGACTCTTATGAGTGTGGCAGAGGCAGCAGACTGTGAAACAAGCCTTCTTCACTCAAACTGAGAGCTAATTGGGTGTGGCTCCAACAATATGGCTTCCTCCGGCTCAGTAGAGATGAATGGCCCCACTCCCGAAGATGGCAAACTTTGCTCTTCCAGGGCATCCAATCAGCTTAGACAACCAACAAACATTGGGAGGATCCATTGTAAATCTCGCCTTGACAGGCCACTGAAATGAGAGATTTTACTCAAAAGGACAATAACTGTCAAATAGAAATAGGATTAGGATTCCTGCGTTGGAGGCTCACATTGCACATCGTGAGTGAGAGATGTCATCATGACTGCGCTTTTGCTGTTTGAATTGAGTGATTTTTCAGGTTGAGTGAAGAAAACCTAATGTTATTTGAGATTGGAGTAATGCTGGAATTCATCTAACGATGGCATGAATGATTCGTACACATTATCAGCAATTGTTTTCAGCAATGAAAAAAGGTAAACAGAGAGATGGCTGATGGGCTGAGAGAAACTTCTCCCACAAGGATGCACACTAAACTGCCAAGATTCAACCACTCTCACATGTTTTTTTTTTAATCATTTGTCCTATTTGTCCTCCATGGAATATCCACTATGTCGTATACTTGAAGATTTTTTTCTCTTTTTTTTTTTTTTTATCCCCATATGATTCTGGAGCACATGCAATAAGCTTGAACACAAATTGAAAGTTAGTTTCTATTATATTCAGTTGAAATTCTCTTTATGCTGTTTATGACTGCGGTCCTGTGATGGACTGGTCAACCATCCAGGGTATTACCCTGCTTACAGCCTGAGACACTGGGATAGGCTACAGCATCCCTACAACCCTAGGACAAGCATTTTGGATGGATGGATGGATAAATGAACATGAATGGATAGGTGGATGGATGAATGGATGAACACAAGCGGAGTTTACGGATGGATGGATGAACATGGATGAATGGAAGAACATGAATAGATGAACATGAATAAATGGATGGATGGATGAACAGATTCTTTTGAAACTGAAAACTGAATTAACAGCCTTCAGAATAAGTAGGCATGCACCTTTTATCCAGACATTCATTTTCATCCAATAGATGATTTTTTGAGGTAAACTGTAGAAAAAATATGATCAAACAAATTAAGCAAATAATATTTACATGAAAAATTTCTAAATTTGCATGTTACATTTGACTAATGTTACCATATTGTGCCAAACCTGTATGACTTTCATTTTTCTGCAGAACACAAAATAAGTTATTTTGATGTTTTTGTCAACAATGAATGTCAATAGGGTCACAAATATAGGACCTAACACAATACTGGACCTTATTTACTTTAATTTTATGCGCAAAAACACTGAGACGTCAAAATATTTTCTTTTATGTTCCACGGAAGAAAGAAAGACTTACAAGTTTGAAAGAAGGTAAATTATGTCAGAATTGTTCATTTCTAGGTGAACTATCCCTTTAAGCCAACATTTGTTTTTGTTGAAAGATGACATAATATAGTCTTTTATGTTACATTACTTTACACAAACCATTACATTACTTTAACCATTATGTGGTTTCACTCCAAATCGGCTCTGTGCTCTGCATTGAATTGAATCACAGCAAGGACACACACACACACACATAATCTCAAAAACGACTTGTTGCAGTTTAATGGCACCACACTGTAAAAGCCAATAAGTACAAACATTTGCAGTCAGCTACAAACCACAGTCTGGGTCTTCAATCTCCAGCTCAGATCTTATCGGCGTCCTGTGCAGAAGAAAGACCTAACTTATCTAAATTTGCCATGGACTCAGCTAGAGAAATCAATATCACACCATCTTTGCGCACAACAACACACAAACTACAACCAAAGGAAAACACACTTTACAATCTCTTAAATCTTCACCCTAAACCTCTTTTACAAACACTAAATATCAAGCAGAGACAACAAGGAGGATGTACTTGTTTATCTTAGCAGCCTAAAGTGATGCACAATATCCTTTGTGCTATCAGTGTTGCTATGTTGTTGGGTTTCAATTAGCATTTTGTGTCCAATACAATAATTTGTTGTCCCCACTAAATATCATGTGGACATAAAGGAATAGGTCACTCAGAGATAAAAAGTCTGTCATCATTTACTCACCATCATGTCACTCCAAGGCTTTAAAATACTTTTTTTTCAACTTTGAAAAACAAATTAAGATATTTTAATGAAATCTTAAGAGATTTATGATTCTCCCCATTGCAACTTCATTCCACCATACGATATGAATCGAGCAGTTTAATCCAAGTCTTATGAAGAGGAAAAAAAACATACTCTTTACATAGTTTTTATGAATTTTGAAGCCTCAAGAGTTGTAGTTAAAATCCCGACCTAAATCGAAAAAGGAGGGACATAACCTCTTTTCGTTTCATTTTAAAAAAAGTTTCCTTCAAATCGCCTTAAGTCTTAAGGGTTTGGAACAACATGAATTGATGACAGAATTTTTATTTTGGATAGCTGAACCCTAAACTGCTACAATCAAAAATGAAATTTTGTTGCCAAGAAATTTTTTTTTTTTTTTTTGCACCACAGAAGAAGACAATTATGAAAGTCTTTACACAGTTCACGGTCAGTTCATGGTGAACATGTCTGGGCAAGCTCCAAACATGTCAAAATAGCACCATTGACAAAGCAAATTTGAATATATCAGCCTATAATTAAATTTTCTGTCTTTTTTGCAAATAAATAAATAATAAAGCTACCAAAAGATTTGGGACATAGAGCAAAAGTCATTTGGAATACTTTTAAAGTATTTTAATAGTATTTTTAATAGCGAGGGCTGTGGTCACCATAAACCGTTGTTATATGGATTTGTTCCACATTAAGAAAAATAAATAAATAAATAGAAACAACTTGAGGGTGAATAAATAACAATTAAATAACGATTTTTGGGTGAACTACACTTCAATTTTTATTTAAAATGGCATAGATTTGTGTAAGTATTTGGAACACTCTAATGTTGAAATGAAGTGTTACTTTATGCATTTCTGAGTAATGGGAAAGACCTGTTAGTGTTTATAGTTTATGTTGAAAATTTAGGAGAGTTTCTGTTGTTGAAGGTTTTGTTACCATTAAGAGTAGAACCTGTGAGCTTGTTAATTTGACTTATGTTAGTTAAGATTGTACTTAATTCCATGAGTGAAATTTACTAATCTGAGCACAAAAACTTGCAAAAGATAAACTGAACAAATGTAACTTTTTTCTGAGTATCAATTTGGCAAAATGCCAAATGAATAAAGTCACGTTACATTGTAAAATGTTTATGGTGATGTTTACTCATCTAATTTTTTTATCACTCTTAGGCACCAGAAATAACACTGCTGATCAGGCATTAACCGGCCATAATATCAAACATCAGGCCCTCTTCTAACTCTTGTGTGGAGAGGCAGTAAACCGGATATGTGCTGCAATTACAAGTGTGCATTTTTAATTAGAGCAGGGCCTCTGAGTCAGGGATAAGCATTTGACTCAGCCTCACATCATATACTATATTATGTTTCAGAACCCAAAAGAGGTCTCACATGTCTCTGTATATACATTACATCAGTTGCCATACATATGTTCTGATATCAGAGCCACCAGAGAATGCACAAATGAGTGGCTGGATCAATTAGTAGTAAACTGCGAACATTTAGAAAGCCCAACCTACACTGGCAGAAACCCATAAAGACATATACAAAGAGGCAGACGGGCTGGAGTACATACAGCTGTATCCCCGTGAGGGCAGTTAGGGAAAAACAGGGCAGTCAAAGCAGCTCAGGTAATTAAACTCCATTCATGCTGTTAGTGAGAATCAATACCGCCAGTGCACACACTGTGCACAATTACAGGCTTGAGGAGATGGAATATTAAAAAGATGCCTTTAAAATATTTTCATTTTTCAAAAGGTCATCATTAAAAGCAGGCGGAGCGATCCCACAGATACCAAATCTCAACTCATGGGAAAATGATCATGTGTGTGTGGCACAATCCACCCTTGCCTGGATGTCAAATGCAGATTACAGCGATTGTATCACATGCTTCCCCCAGGGCTAAGTGGTTCTAAATGCACTTCAGAGACGAGGAGAGAAGAAAGCAGTGGCCGGGACCCCTGCGTGTGCCTGTTCCTGGACCCGGGCAGGGGGCGACATGGGCAGCGTGTTTGCCGCTGCGGGGTGCCCACAGACAAAGGGGCAGAACCGCATGCCTACTGCTTGCCGCGTACACATGCTCAGTTTCTCTGGACAACTCGGATGTTTAGGTATTTACCAGGACAAAGCCATCTGCTTTATCAACAAAGTGTAGCGCCTCTGTAAAGACCATAGAGACATACAGAGAATGATAAAGTGGAGACATATCACGAAGACCACAGGAAAAGGAAGGGTTCAGTCATAATTAAGAGAAACCCCCTACATTTCAGCTAATGAGATCCGGTTCCCTGTTGGCATGGAAACGTGACAGCACGTGCCCCCCACCACCACAAGCCTCTGGCAGGAACTGCCGTCTTGTCTAAGAAACAGACTATAAAATGAAAAGGCAAGGATAACATTTAAAACTGTTATATCATAGATGCGCTAAGATGGATGTATTTGTGCATGTGTGTGTGTGTTGACAACACACCTGTTGGAGGCGTGGAAGCGTGTCAGTAATCATTAAGTTAATGACAGGAACAATTATGCAGCGACATGAATCACAGCTCATCCATCATCCGTTGTTTTGACTGACATGTGTTCAGGCTGTTTCTTTTAACCCTTACATTACTGCTAAACACCATTATAGGTGCATCTCAATAAATTAGAACGTCATGGAAAAATTCATTTATTTCAGTAATTCAACTAAAAATTGTAAAACTTGTGTATTAAATAAATTAAATTCACACAGACTGAAGTAGTTTAAGTCTATAGCTCTTTAAATTGTGATGATTTTGGCTCACATTTAACAAAAACCCACAATTCACTATCTCAACAAATTAGAATATGGTGACATGTCAATAAGCTAATCAACTCAAAACACCTGCAAAGGTTTACTGAGCCTTCAAAATGGTCTCTCAGTTTGGTCAAGGCTACACAATCATGGGGAAGACTGCTGATCTGACAGTTGTCCAGAAGACAATCATTGACACCCTTCACAAGGAGGGTAAGCCACAAACATTCATTGCCAAAGAAGCTGGCTGTTCACAGAGTGCTGTATCCCAAGCATGTTAACAGAAGTTGAGTGGAAGGAAAAAGGGTGGAAGAAAAAGATGCACAACCAACAGAAAGAACCGCAGCCATATGAGGATTGTCAAGCAAAAACGATTCAAGAATTTGAGTGAACTTCAAAAGGAATGGACTGAGGCTGGGGTCAAGGCATCAGAGCCACCACAACAGCGTGTCAAGGAATTTGGCTACAGTTGTCGTATTCCTCTTGTTAAGCCACTCCTGAACCACAGACAATCGTCAGAGGCGTCTTACCTGGGCTAAGGAGAAGAAGAACTGGACTGTTGCCCAGTGGTCCAAAGTCCTCTTTTCAGATGAGAGCAAGTTTTGTATTTCATTTGGAAACCAAGGTCCTAGAATCTGGAAGGAAGGGTGGAGAAGCTCATAGCCCAAGTTGCTTGAAGTCCAGTGTTAAGTTTCCAAAGTCTGTGATGATTTGGGGTGCAATGTCATCTGCTGGTGTTGATCCATTGTGTTTTTTGAAAACCAACGTCACTGACCCGTTTACCAAGAAATTTTGGAGCAAATTTTTCATGCTTCCTTCTGCTGACCAGCTTTCTGAAGATGCTGATTGCATTTTTCCAGCAGGATTTGGCACCTGCCCACACTGCCAAAAGCACCAAAAGTTGGTTAAATGACCATGGTGTTGGTGTGCTTGACTGGCCAGCAAACTCACCAGACCTGAACCCCATAGAGAATCTATGGGGTATTGTCAAGAGGAAAATGAGAAACAAGAGACCAAAAAATGCAGATGAGCTGAAGGCCACTGTCAAAGAAACCTGGGCTTCCATACCACCTCAGCAGTGCCACAAACTGATCACCTCCATGCCACGCCGAATTGAGGCAGTAATTAAAGCAAAAGGAGCCCCTACCAAGTATTGAGTACATGTACAGTAAATGAACATACTTTCCAGAAGGCCAACAATTCACTAAAAATGTTTTTTTTATTGGTCTGAAGTAATCTAATTTGTTGAGATAGTGAATTGGTGGGTTTTGTTAAATGTGAGCCAAAATCATCACAATTAAAAGAACCAAAGACTTAAACTACTTCAGTCTGTGTGCATTGAATTTATTTAATACACGAGTTTCACAATTTGAGTTGAATTACTGAAATAAATGAACTTTTCCACGACATTCTAATTTATTGAGATGCACCTGTATATCATCACAAGGCAAAAGAGAATTGAACAGCTAAAAGACGTCATTTATAAGTAATGACTCATAGCTGCATTTCAATCTACGCGTATTTTATTTCGTAAACTGAAATAAAATAAAAATGTCAAAATAATTGAAAAAGTAAAACGAAACTAAACTAACAACAGTTCAACAGTTATTGAAAAACTAACTTAAATAAAATAAAAATTATCAAAAATAAATAATCGTTTTCGTAATCGTTCTCACCCCTTGGAGGAAAAATATAGGAGCTGTGTGGAGGTTTAGGGAAATAGCCTAACTGTAATGGCGCATCACGCACATGGGGTTATCTGATGGAGAGACGCAAAGCCGGCGGGGGCCGTTGTAAAACGTGACCAGCAGTAGGCTACTCAACAGAACACCCGAGTGACCCGACCCATTATCTGACAGCAGCATTAATTTAATTCTGTACCAGACGAGAACCGTTTGACAAAGACCGCGACTCGAACCGCACTCGCATTAAATCTATTGCATCAGGTAAGCAAGATTATTTATTTGATCATGTAACACAAGCACTCAAACCAACATTAGGCATTCTAAGTCAGTGCTTTGAAGAAAAATAGACAAGCAGCGCAACACGATAATTAACAGAAAAAAAAGATGAGAACGCGCATGCTTTCTGTAAACACCACAAAACTTTTGCCAAACATCTTGTGATCACTCTACCAGGCTTTTGAACAAATGTGCATTGGCTAAATCACATCATACACACGCTTATAATTCTTCATAAATGAAAAGAAAATATTCAAATATGAGCCTTTAGCCTACTGTTAAATTCGATTGCCGTTATTATTGAATTTCATTAGTCCCAGTTTTGATTGATGCATGGCTGTGCACGGAAAAGTGAGCAAGACACCACAGATACAATATCATGATTATGGTTAAATAAGAAAAGCCTTAACCAAATCAGGCACATTTATTTTCATATGAAATATCTCAACACACATCATTAGATATGACATTAAGTGCAACTTGTGTAGATTAATTTAGTAAAAAAAAAAGGCTTGCCTGCTTTCTTTGGTGAATATTTGTATACTTTTACGATCTAATCAATCTCAGCATGCGTCAATTTTGTGTTGCTATATGTTTGCCTCACTAAGGTTAAATTATGCCTATGTCTTTCTTTGGCCTGCGCTCTGGAACTGATCTGTTAATTCTGCTAAACTTTAAAACTGAAACTAAACTATATAAAAATGAAATAAAAATGCGTTCACAAAATAAAAACTAAATTAAAACTAACAAAAATATGAATTAAACTAATAAAAACTAAACTGAATTTTATAGCAAATTTGAAAACGATCTTAAAATAAAATGAATTTAAAAATTAAAAACTTTAATAACCTTGGCCCAGTTAGCATCATGAGCAGACAGAACACAGTGTGACACAAAGAGAAATGCTTTTGTAGTCCCACAAGTCTACATTTCTAACTATGAGACACAGGCAGATTTTCCTGCAAAATGACGCCCTGGCACTGATGCTCTGAAGTCTGCATGAAAGCAGACACTCTGGGCTCTTCTCCTACGTGGAAAGAAGAGAAAATGCAACACGGTTTGACTCTAAACCCCAGACATGGGCTGTCATCCGACATAATGACAGATATCATAAGATTCACTCCTCCTTCTCTCTGTCTCACTTCTCACTTTCTCTTCATTGATCTGTTTGAAATCCAAACCACATGCACCTTTCATCAACAAACCACATCACTTCTACACAAATAGAAATGGAGTGACAAAATGTAAACATGGTACATACAGGAGATTTCTACCAGGCCGTTCTTATCAACCCCCTTAAAACGCAATTGGGCTAGTTTGAGTAGCAATTGGGCGGGTTTTGTCATGAAAACCTGACAACCTTATATATAGCCCTCATGTTTTCATTGTCTCTTGTCTAGTTTCGGTCCCTGTACCACTGCGGTTTAGTGAGTTCTGTTCATGGTCAAGTCTAGTTCATGTTATGTTATGTTTATTGCCAAGTTTAGTTTGTCATCGTTTTGTTTGTTTATGGTTTGGATTTCAATAAACTGCACTTGTGTTCTCACTACGCTTGCCTCCAGTGGACAGTATATTACAGCTGATTTTTTGCGCAAGAAACATTTATTATTATTAATTTCAATGTTGGAAACAGCTGTGCTGCTTAATTTTTTTTTTCATGATAATTTGATGAATAGAAATTTCAAATAGAAATCTTTTGTAGCATTATAAATTATAAATGTTACTGTCATTTTAATTTTAATTAATTTAATGGATTAATTAATAAAACTGAATACAAGTACTGAAAGTACTCTACTTTTGAACTCTGATTGTGTTTCAAAATTCTGATTTTTTTTTTGAACAGAACAAGTAAAAAGACAAAATGAGAAGAAAAATTTCAAAACCAGAAGTTAAAAGTAGAAAAAAGAGAAGAAAATAGAAGAAAAAAGCTAGAAGACATGAGACGAAGTAAAACAAAGACAGGATGAGATGACATGAGATGAGACAACAGAAGGAAAGAAGTAGAGAAGAGCCCAGGCAAGATAAAAATATATAAAAGAAGATAAGTAGAAAAGAGAGGGGAAAATGGGTGAAGAGAAGACAAGAACAACAAAATGAAGAGAAAAGAAAGAAACTGAATGACGATAGCAGAAAATAGTGTAGAAAGGGTAGACGAGATGAGATGAGACAAGATGAGAAGAAAAATGGTGAAACAAGAAGATAATAGAAAAAAGAAGAAAACTGAAAATGAGAAAAAAAAGAGCAGAGAAAGCATGAGATGAGACAAGACAATACAAAAAGAGAAGTAAAAAGGAGAAGAGATGAGACAACGATACGGCAACAGAGAATTAAGACAGGACAAGAAAAGACAAGAAAAGAAAAAGGAGACAAAATTAGAAAAAAAGTGAAACAGGAAGAGTGCAAAAGAGTAAAATGTGAGGGGAAAAAAACATGACACCAGGTACAACAAATTGTCTTCTCTAGAGAAAAGAAAAACAGAAAAGAGAGAAGAAAAGGGGAGACAAGATGAAGGGAAAAGCTACAAAATGAGAAGAGAAAAAGAAATGAGAAAATGAGAAGAAAAACAGTGAAGCAAAAAAAGGAGAGGAAACGAGACAAGAAGAGACGACAAGAGGTCTCAGCAGGAACTCTCCAAATGCAAAAAAAAAGCAAAGAAAGTGAGCTTAGAGAATCTCCTGTCCCTTCCCACCATTGGGTGGCAGAGACTGATCATGCAGGGCAGACTGGACCATGTTTCATGTGACACTGCAGCTGTGCCCTTCAGCATGGAAAGGTCCCAGAGGAATAGCAGCCGTGTAACGCTCTTCTACATCCATCCCAGACTAAAGGACTGACACGCACACACACACACCACACACACAAACACACACACACAAACACAACACACAATTCATACAACATAACTCTCCAGCCCTTATCATTTTCTTCTCTCTCATCTTACTGTCTCTGACCCTCTCCAGTCTGACCCTGCAACAGTGGCCGTAATGTGTGAGTTTAACACATTAAGTGTTCAGAGCACCATGGATTCACACACTCTTCATAGCTCAGCCTGCTCTCATACAACAGCACCACATATCCACTTTCCCACAGTTCTGGTGTAATTTCTCCCCTCACTGAATCACTATTGTCACCTCGTGACTTCTCATATTTCTTCTCAGTGTCCAACAAGCATTGAATTGATATATGATAATGAAGTAAAACTTTGTTAAAGCGCTAAAATGCACACACAAAAAAAACACTGAGTCAGGACAACAAATCATCAATAAACCCTAAATAATCTATTAGATTTTCCATTGTTCCAGATTAATTTGAGGTTTTGCCAATAAATCAATGGCGATGCTGCAGTGATCTCTTAATCTGTGTGTTAATTAAGGCCAGCCGTGGCACTGATGAACTTGGCACTCATTTCCCACTGAGAGCAGCAGAGGTGCAGGTGAGCACATCAATGCACACGCATACAGACTGTGGTCTACCGCTTTAATTAAAGGGGTCATATGATGCTGCTAAAAAAGAATTTTTTTTGTGTATTTGGTGTAATGAAATTTTTTTATGCGGTTTAAAGTAAAAAAAACCACATTATTTTCCACATACTGTACATTATTGTTTCTCCTCTATGCCCCGCCTTTTTGAAACACGTCGATTTTTACAAAGCTCATCGGTCTGAAAAAGCGAGGTGTGCTGTGATTGGCCAGCTATCCAGTACGTTGTGATTGGCCGAATACCTCAAGCATGTGACAGAAATGTTACGCCCCTCATACTGTTGATGCCGTGTCCCGGCCGGAGCGACGAGACAAAAACATTAAAACCCATTACAAACGAGGCATTTGTTGCATCCAGTGGAAACATAACTGATTATAATGACTTGTACTATCTTTTTACGTGTTGCGTTGCATTGCATCGCGCCGCGTAAACATAAAACTCTGTCTGCATTTGTGATCAGAGAAATGACAAACAACAAGTGCTACTCTACTGCCCAAAACTCGCGTTTGAATCATCAGTGGCAAATCCTTTAAATGAAAACGTACTTACAGTCTGTGAGTCAGAACAGCCGGCATTGTAGTCTACTCTACCAGGATCAGTAAACAGTCCTCCATAAAAGGTGCTGCACACATCTGGATATTTGGGTTAAACTGTTCTGGAAACAGTGTTGTAAATACAACTAACCACTGATTTGTAGTCGTGTCCTCTTTTGGAAGCCAAACAAAGCAGTTTCACTTTCACAACAAAAAACACAGCGGCCTAGCGTGAGGGGAAGCCCCGGCTTAGCGTGCGCTGAGGCCGGGATAGAGTGAGCTGAGGCCGGGCTAGCGTGAGCTGAGGCGGCGTTGGAGGATCCGACGAATGAGCGGCGACCACATTTGACGGACCCGGGGCTGGATTCCGCTTCGTCCACTGTGAAAGTTGATGTATTCCCTCAGCGACCAGCACAGATCAGCTCTAGGCAAGACGAAGTGGCTATTGTCCTCTTTTGGAAGACCAAAACAAAGTAGTTTCGCTTTCACAAACGAAACACAGTGTCTTCAGGACATGGCTGCAGCGTCAACAATACTACAGTGAGAAAAAAAGTTACACCACCTTCTTTCTTTGCGTGAACATTTGGGCGGTGTTATGCAAATCTTCCCACATAGTGAGGTAGATAGGTGGGGGCGTGTTAGAACAAGCCGTTTAGGTAGGCGTGGTTAACTCTTAACTTTTAAAAGAATATCTCTTTGGATTTGAGACAAATTTACAGATCTTCTTTATGCACCAAGAGCTTGTAACACTCCAAAGAGAAAGGAACAATTTAAATCGCATCATATGACCCCTTTAAAATATAATAATGAACAAGAATTGTCATGAATTGCTCCAAGACATGAAGGCTGAGGATTCAAATGCAGTGTTTATTCAGAGGGTAATCCACAATCATGATCCAAACACAGGCAAAAGTCATAAACCAGCAAAACAGTCCAAACAATAACAAGAAACACAGACAAAGAGTAATTCAGAACAAGGAGCAGAAAAAAAACCAATACACAGGAAATTAGTGATGCTATGCTCGACACTGAAGCTCCGAAGCTTGTATCAAAAAAATATAATATTTCACATCAAAGCACTGTATCGAAGCTTGAAACGTTTTGCCAAAGGCACGTGATCTATGATGTTTGAAGCTTCGTTTCAAAAAATTTTTCTGAAAAACAAATGATGCTTCCCAGTATTCTGGTTTCTTTTTTCACAAAAAAACTTTCTTCCAAAAAAAAAAAAAACAACAAAAAACAAAAACCAAGAAGAAAGCTTAGGCGTTTCGTTACATCATAATTTATAATGCATTGCATTGTTGTTGTTTTTTTCAATATTCATAATTAAATTTTAGCTCAAATGAACTTTGCGCTATAAAATAACAGGCCTGAGGCAAAAGTTAAAACAGACAGACTGCGAGTTAATTTATGAATTTATGCTTTATTTATTTTACTTATTTTAGTGCCAGTACACAGACACAAATGAATGACTTTGACAATAAACATTGTTTATATAAAATATAATAAAACAAAAAAATCAGTTGTAGAAGTAGATGTGAAACCAGCTGCTGTAATGGAACGCAGCACTTTGGAAGGTGTTATTCATTTTTATGACCACTAGATAGCCACAAGATAAACCCTGTTGAAAAGCTTCAAGTAATGAACCTTTTCCCAATACAATTGTGTTGAAGGCTTCACTGGTTCAGAACGCTTCACTTCGGCATCACTACAGGAACTACGGCTCAGAAATGCAGTACATGACACGCAAGACCTCACAATGAGTGATTGAATGAACCAGGCTATATATAGGGTTAGTAGACAGGGTTAACAAGACACAGGTGCAAACAATAAGTGCTAATGAGTCCGGGCAAAGGATTATGGGAAATGAAGTCCAAGACTGAGTGACAGAGGTATGGGATGGTGATTGTGACACCAAGATTAAAGCATTCAGTAATACACATCCACTGCATACAATAAATGCAGTGGCCACTCAAATGTGTTTAAATTAGTCCATAAGGCTATCGATAGGGATGCACAATGTGTCAGAGGTCATAATCGGTATTGTCCAACTGGTCCATTTATAAAAGCCAGTAAATAAGAGCGAAATGCTTATGGAACTACACATAATTTCTAGTTGGCTCACCTATTATTAAACAAAAATGAAAGAAAGTTGGCCAAAGACATGTATAATTTACACAGGCCTACATAAATGATCACAAGATAAGAAATTGTTTTCTGCAGTTGAACCGGTTTTAAAATCGTACTTGGTGTCATTTGTGCACATGAGGTCTTTTTTTTTTTTTTTTTTTTTATATTGTGGATTATATATATATTTATGGAATAATTTTTATTCTATCTATATCAGCCAGTATAGTTATTGGCTGCATATTAAATAAGTAAATACATACAGTACATACATACTGTACATACACATACATAAATAATACATTATCTTTTGTGACCAAAATATCCATATCAGTTTATCCATACCTATCAGTAGTGATGCCAATCACTGCTAATGAGCGAGGTTGAAGCAGTCTTATTTTTAATATCTGTGGTCGACAGCCCACAAAAATGAGAAATGAAGAAACATCGCCCACATTCAGATCTGCCTCTATCCAATCAACAAACAATGTGTTTAACCAAGACCCTGCTATCATCCATGCAATGATGTGAAAGGAGCAGGGTCTGCCGAGCTCCAGAAACGTATAAGCTTTGATTTCTCATTCTATGCTATACTACAAATGAACTCCTTTTGTGCTCCACAGAATAAAGTCAAAAGGGTTTCGAAAGACTGTGGGTGAGGAGACAGAAAACTGCATTTCATCAACATCTGGTCATCAACATCAAAAGATTTTTTTTGTGTTTGTGTTTGGTCCTGCAAAATCAGCTTGTGGTGAACTTAAATGCCCAGGCTGCTATAAAGTGGTAAAGATATTTCAAACGAAAAGACAGAACTGTCTATCCATCATCTGTTTCTAACACATGGACAAAAGAACTCCCACAGTGTCTTTCTGTCTAACTATCATATGGTCACCCCAGACCCTCCATTCATCTGGAAGGCTGGGTTGTCTGCCTGCAACTCTACTGTTTTAAATAAAACACTCATTTTTAGTGCTAGCTCAGACTTGTGCAGAAAGATCTGTAGTTAACTTTTGACGTGCCTGACATAAAGGTGTGGTTTAGGATAGAGATAGGAACAGATGGTTGGAAGAGGTAAAGGGAAAGAACGGACCAACTGTTGGGCTATTTTACGATTCATCCAAGGTATGTTCTGAGCTGAGGAAGGGAATGAATGTTTACAGCTAACGCAAATACTGGCTCTGCATCTGAATATGCGAACAACCCAGCTACACGGTATGCATAAACAGTATGCCAAATGGGAAGGATGTCAGACTGCTTAGTATTCAAGATACAGTAGGCGAACCCGGATGACCTTCTGCATCCGCCAAGCCACTGAGCTTCTGAAATGTGCAGCCAGTGAATGCTTTGCTATCCCATGAGGCCAATAGTTGAATTAAAAAGAGTGTCGAACTAGAACTAGAGTGGCTCTTTTCAAGTTTAAGTGTTGTAAGTACCAGGAAGTATGTACTTGTACTTGTACTTGTTTAGTACTTATGTAAACCGTTTTGTGGTTTTTGCTAGTAGGGCAACATCACATGACAAGATCATATAGTCAAAGGACAATGTCAAAATTGCAGATGTAGTTGGCCGTGGACTATTTATTCCACACAACTGCATACTTCTTCTAGTTTGTTGTCAAATTCAGTACATAGTTTGAAAGTTTGGATTGAAAATTGAATCGCAGACTGGGATTTATTCTTAAAACTACTTTAATAATCCGTACTAAATCACAATTATTATAAGATGTTTTGATATGTTCTTACCTTTGGCAGCAGTATAAAGTTTTTTTACATTGCACCGCCATTGGATGCGCCACAAAAATAACACCTTATACAAGCTCTTCCATACAAAAGCCTTTTCATCTTACAATCACTATATTTATATCCATAGCCTGTACTTCAGCTAGAGACATCAAGAGAACACGTTTCCTACAGGAAGCAGTTCTGTCATCATGGCTCTGCTTCAAACAGAGCAAAACTCACAGACCTTTGTCCATCCATAAGTTTGGCTGAGAGGCCAGAAAGTAGGAAGATGGAGAACAGATTCATACCACAAGTTTCTTTCCATCCCAGACAGCAGGACTGAGAAATGGAAATCCACATGAGTCAAGCTGGAAGATCAACAACCAAGACGAAAACAATAAAACAGTAGTAGAGGAGTAGTGGAGTAGCTTGCCTGTGTGTAAAGTGAACTATTTGGGGTTTACTTTCAGTTTAGTAAAGATTGATGCCCTTATGTTTATGAATCATAAGACTTCATGACTTCTAATATCTTCTGAAGACTTCCTGTGATGATGCTTCAGAGAATTTGAATGATAAAATGGAGAGGAAATTATTCACATTGAACAGATAACAGTTTTGGCTAAATGTATTATATTATTTGAATAATGCATATAATATTAATCTATTAATTTCTACATGTGACCTTATTATAAGGATTGATATCATCAGTATCCCTCCACACATGTAAGACATCTGGTTTATTCAAATAAAGATGAACAAACTGCTTTGGTATTAGTTTTTTAACAAAATAAAACAACAAATCAGGGAACTTACAACTTTTACAACAGTCTGCCAAAGTTACTGTAATCATACGGTTCAATAATTTGACTAACATTGTGATGATGTGAAATGGTGTATTGAATACATAAAAAATGTCAATGTTGTTTACCATAGAATTAAAAACAATCGCTGTTACAAAATAAGATGAACTGCATGCAGATAAAATATGGTATAAATGTTGGCAGAGTTCAGAAATTCAAGCTGATACTAATTTGCTATTAATACAACATTTTGGCACTGAAATTCCTCAGTTAAATATTAAACAAAACAAAAAAAACTTTAGATTTATTTAGCAGTTAGCTAAACCTCAGCAAATTCACTCAGTGTCCAGCATTTTTTTTTTTCAGTTTTGCGTGCATTTCAATTTCAGTTGAATTCTAGATATCCTTCAACATTGCTGCACATTTAGCCATTTTATATACAATTAGATAGTTATTTTTATTTTTCATAACTCTAAACAATCTAATTTCCTTACCGGCAGGCTTAATAATAACATGATTACAATTTTGAATTATAAGGTATTTAACATGCGGAAATATTAAGATGCAGTTAG
The DNA here is from genome assembly GCA_018155175.1 of Sinocyclocheilus anophthalmus. Lineage (NCBI taxonomy): Eukaryota > Metazoa > Chordata > Actinopteri > Cypriniformes > Cyprinidae > Sinocyclocheilus > Sinocyclocheilus anophthalmus. The sequence continues at coordinate 3,166 of JADLZN010009710.1, read as the reverse complement.
ATGACATATAGTGCAGCTTCCTATAGAGTGCACACTGGGCTATTAACTATTTGCACAAATATGGCTCTCTTTAGATGGGAATATCTTGTCTAATTCGACTACTACTCTTTACACAGTACCGTACAAAACTGATATTTTATGTGCCAGATTTTCAAGATCTCAGACTACTGCTGCCCATTTTTTCATACAGATGCGTTCATCAACATTTTAGAGAGAAAATATTGCATGTAACCAGATGTGGTTGCCGGGATCATGAATGAAGATGCGCAAATGTCAATCAGAGTGTCTACTAAGAGCAATAGCCTTAATTTGTTTGATAAACTACTGGAGAGATGTGACTAATCAAAGATGATCTCTGAGGCCTGGCGTAGGCAGTTAGCCGTGTCATCTGGCATACTGCTGTGTGTGATGTTGTTTCCATCCAAGCGCAGGGTCCTCAGTCGAGAGTAGTTGACCGGAGAGCTGAACTTGCAGATATTCGTCAGGTCAAACTCTGAAGAAACAGAAGTGGAAATGGAGTAAATACCATGCAAAATCTGTAGCTTGAACAGATGGAAATGGAGTAAGACTTACTGTTTATCTCGTTGACTTGCAGGTACAGGTGCTCGAGCAATTCGTTGATCTCCGGGATGGACTTCAGCTTGTTAAAAGACAGGTCAACCTCAAGGAGAGAAGACACGTTGAACACACCTGCAGGGATTCCAGAGTCCACCAGCTTGTTGTGAGAGACACGCAGGTACTGCAGGACCGGGAGCTTGGCCAGGTAGCCGTTAGGGATGCTGTCGATGTCGTTATTATCGGCGTAGAGCATCAAAAGCGAAGGTGGAACTCCCGAGGGAAGTTTCTTGAGCTTGTTCTCGCTCACATCCAGCAGAACGAGGGATTTCAGGCCTTTGAAGGCACCTGTGATGCTCTCGGTGGTCAGCTTGTTCTCGGACAGGTGGATGGTGGTCAGGTTTTCCATCCCAGACAAGGTGTTAGCAGGAAATGAGCTCAGCTGGTTGCTGATCAACTTCAACTCATCCAGAGACTTTGAAAGAGGGCCAGGGGGTTTGGTCAGCTTATTATAACTGAAGAGGAGCTTGGCGGACACAGGATGCGAATCATGATAAGTAAGGGATTGCCTAAATCTGTAAAACATATGATACAGTACAATCTGGTAAAGTAAACTGGAGTTGGGTGGGGGGACATGGATGTCTAAATCCTGACTATTTCCAGCTGCAAAGTAGTCGGAGGTGAAGTCCAGCATATGTTCTGCTAAAGTGGAGGAGAAATGTGCCTGTAGAGCAAAACGCACACCCTTGCCATATACCACCATTCTGGCTCTGGTGTATTAATCTTCAGCAAAGTGTGATTTCCATACCCATGACCATGACAAATAAAGTCAGATGCAACAAATGCCGGCGGATTGATGCAGTTTTCCATGTACTGTCTTCAACCATGTGGAACAATTTTGGGACTGGCACACTTTTAGTGGATGATCTGAAAGTTTTATTGCATACTCCCAGTTGCTTTTCCATTATAGGAGACAAGCGTTTCTGATTCTAAATGGATGGTTCACCCAAAAATACTTACCCTCATGTTGTTCCAAAGCCGTAAGACATTCTTCCTTCCACAAGTGGAGAATTCTATTGATTAGTGAATAGTGACTGAGGCTGTCATGCAGCCTAACATCTCTTTTTGTGTTCCACTGAAGAAAGAAAGTTATAAAGGTTTGGACTGTAAATAATGACAGAATTTCAAAATGAGCCAGGCGATGAAGACTGTTACTGATTTTTCTCTTCATTCTCAGTAACGTGAAGCTTATTACTCATTAACAACTTTGAACTTTGAATATTTAGAACTTTGGGTAACACTTTAGATTAGGGGACACGATTCCCTAACTAGTTGCTTATTAGCATGCAATTACTAGTATGGTGTTTATTTGTCTTCTAAAGAACTATTACTGCCTTATTCAGCATGATATTCCAGATGTAAATTTGTGGTTTGAAAGTTTGATAGATCAGTGGTGAGGTTTTGTATGGTGAGTAAAGTAGTGTTGTTATTTGTAAAAACACTATAAAAAATATTTGTTGTTAATTGCAATAAAAGAAAAATAAATAAAATCTACAAGATATCTAAAAAAAGAGATATAGAAAACTCAAACAGACAGGTTGTTTTTTTGAACTGTAGTCTTGGCCACTACCTGAAACAAAATAAGTTTATGTTGAAGTACTAAAAATGACACAAAACGAAATAAAAATAAATAAAAGAAATAATTAAAAAGAAAACGAATAAAAATGGCAAAGCACATACAAGTATTAGTAGGTAAAAATAAACTACAAACGAAAATAAGAAATAAAGCTCATTAAAATATAATAAATAATTATATGATGATAACAATACTAAAAGAACATGGTGAGTATAGACCATAAAAAAAAAAATCATGTGTTAAAAAATAAAAACATGTTCTTTTTCCAGTTTGCTCCATCCAATGTGTTTAAAAATTGTGGTTTACATTTCAGTGGTTGCCTTAAAGTTAAATCACAGTCTACACTTAACGCTAATACTTCAAAAATCTTTACAGTACATTGTGACATGAAAGTAAAGCATCTGGTAAAATTTAATGTGCAACATAAGAAGAATCAGGACGGCAAATGATCCTGCGTTCGTTAATTAATAGTGGTAGCATTAGGCTTATGTAGAGTAGATAAAGAGAAATATGTCGTTCAAACAATTCTCACTACTTCGTGCGAAGTAAATTGCCTCTAGCTGTTTGTAGAATCTTGCTCAGGGGTGGATTTGTGACGTTAAAACAAGAATGCTTCTCGGCTCTTTTCTTTTTTTTTTTTTTGAAATAATTCTTCTTTAGTTCCATAATACAAGCTTGCCAGAATAAGTTACACTTCAGCAGGATAACATGACAGACTTATGGTAAAGTTGAAAGCTCATGCTGGTGTGATTCTTGGAACAAAAAACACTCTTAGCAGCCAAATTAGGCTTATCCACTGTAATTTACATAGAACTCTAAATTCTACCACACTTAGATAATTAGCATTCTAGAGTGACTTAAAAACATAGACGGAGATGTTGTTTGCATGTATGAAAGCCATTCGGATCATTCGGTTTTTCTTGGACTGTTTTTTTATTTTATTTATTTAAACAACGAGGGCAAATTGCTGCACAA